>JAJIBD010002022.1:0-73258 GCA_021461705.1 Cryptotis parvus
TGTGGAGGAGAGTTCCATAATTTCCATTTAATGGAGAGTTTTATCATGAATGAGTATTGGATCTTGTCAAAGGATTTCTCTGCATCTATTAATATGATCATATAGTTTTTATTTTTCCTCTTATTGGTATGATGTATTATGTTGCTTGACTTGCGGATGCTCAACCATCCTTGCATTCCTGGGATGAATCCTTACTTGGGCATGGTGTATAATCTTTTGATGAGTCTTTGGATTCTATTTGCTAGTATTTTGTTGACTATTTTAGCATCTGTGTTCATCAGGAAGATTGGTCTGTAGTTTTCCTTTTTTTGTGTGATGTCTCTGTCTGATTTGGGTATAAAGATGATATTTGCCTCATAACTTGATAACTTGACTTGACATCCCGTTATTCATCAATTTGCTTGTAGCGGGCACCAGTAACATTTCCATTGGACCCTATCACGTGCCAGTATAGCCCAATGGCATCTGGTTGCTTCAGGAATACGAAGAGCCTCAAACCATTCATTCAGGGTCTTGATGAAGAAGTTAGTGTGGGTGGCCACATGATCTTTTGACATCCTGTGGGATCCAGTCCGTAATGGCTCTAGTCCAGCGGTCATCTCCAAATCACATTACATGACCAGCCCATCTGATTTTTTGATGCCTTGGCAAACAAGACAGTGTCCCTGACTCTGGAACAGTGATGGAGGTCGAACTCCAGATTCCTCTGGATTTGCCTCATAGAAGCATATATCCATGAAAGAAATTTCTTCAACTTCCTTGAAGAGCTTGAAAAGGACTGGCATTAGGTCCTGTTTAAAGGTTTGGAAGAATTCACTGGTGAATCAATCTGGACCTGGGCTTTTGTGTTTGGGTCGACTTTTGATTACTGATTAATTTCCTCAAAGGTGATAGGTTTGTTCAGGTATTCCAAATTTTCTTGTGGCAGCCTTGGGAAACTGTAGGAATTCAGGAATTTGTCCATTTATTTTTTTTAATGTTTTATTATACCACCGTGAGATATATATTACAAAGATGTTGCGTATCTGGGTTTCAGTCATACATTGTTTCAGCACCCATCCCTCCACCAGTGCCCATTTCCCACCACCAATGTCCCCTATTCCCTCCCCTCTCCCCTAGCTGCCTCTATGGCAAGTTCTTTGTCTCTTTTTCTCTCTCTCTTTCTCTCTTCCTTCTCTCACACATTGTGGATTGCAATACAAACTTTTAGCGGTTATCATGTGTATTTTTTGCCTGTATTCAGCACTCAGTTCTAGGCTGGTATTATCACTTCCAACAATTATTAGCACACTGTTCCCTTCTCTGCTCCACCCAACCTCTGATTCCCTTAAGTTTGTGGTAGATTCCACTTTTGAAAAGACCTCCTGATCCATGTTTTGTCTGACCTTGGATATTGGTATCATAATATGTAAATATATCATATATATTATGCAAATAAATGCAGTCATTCTATATCTGTTTTTTCCTTCTGGCTAATTTAACGCAACATGATCCTCTCCATGTCCATCCATTTTTAGGCAAATTTCATAACTTCATTTTTCCTAACAGCTGCATAGTGTTCCATTTTGTAGATGGTAGATGTACCACAGTTTCTTTATCCAGCCATCAGTTCTCGGGCACACTGGTTGTTTCCAGTTTCTGGCTGTTGTGAATAGTGCTGCTATGAGCATTAAAGTGGGGATGGTATTTCCACTGTTTGTTTTGGCCTCCCAGGTTATATTCCCAGGAGTGGTATGGCTGGGTCAAATGGGAGTTCAATTTCTAGTCTTTGGAGGACTGTCCATATTGTTTTCGAAAAAAGCTATACCAGTAGACATTCCCTCCAATAATGGATGAGAGTCCCCTTTCCCTGCATCCACTCCAGCACTTTTTCTTGCTCTTTTGGATATGCGCCAGTCTCTGTGGTGTGAGATGATATTTCATTGCTGTTTTAATTTGCATCTCTCTGATGACTAATGATGATAAGCATTTTTTCATGTCTTTTGGCCATTCAAATTTCTTTCTTGTTGAAGTTTCTGTTCATTTCTTCTCCCCATTTTTTGATGGGGTTGGCTGTTTTCTTCTTGTAAAGTTCTACCAGTGCCTGATATATCCTGGATATTAACCCCTTATCAGATGGGTAATGGGTTGTCCATTTCTTCTAGATTCTCTTGTGGCATATAGACTCTCAAAGTAATCTCTGATGATCTTTTGAATTTCCTTGGTTTCTATTGTTATATCCCCTTTACATTTCTGGTTTTTTTTTTTTTGGATTCTTTCTTTTCCTTTCTTTATGAGCCTTTTTTTCTAAAGCATGTCTTACATTCCAAGCCGAGTATAGTTATTTGTGCACAGGCAGATTAGCTACCAGGGAAGCCAACTATGAGCTGTCAAGTTGAGGGCATAAAGTTATTGCTCTAGTATTCTTGAGCTCATCCCCTGTGCTATCCATGCAGGAGAATGAGAAAAAGGGAGACAGGTGAATTGTGATAAAGTACCAATAAAGATTTCAGTAACTCAGATATTTAAGGACTCTTTAAAAGAATTTTTACTGAAAAAATAAGGTTGAGCTTTCACTGATGATAAATGGTGCTGCTGTTAAAGAAGGGTATGATTTCCAGTCAGGCAGCTCCCTTCAGAAAGCTGTCAGTGTCCAACACTCCAAATCTCAAGGTGCCTTATTGCTCAACAACGAAGTAGACAGAGGACTGGAATGTAATTCCTTGTCACTATTGCTGCAAGAACATCTTGAATAATTCTCCAAGAGAAAGACGCTGAATTGACTAAATCAGTGTCATATCTTGACAAACTATTATGCTCCTCTGTGATTTCTGTGTATTAAAGACTCCTCTTGGTTGCTGTGCCTTTCAAATACTGCTTTCATTTTTGTCACCACAATCTTCCATTTCACTTCTCTTCCCCTTCACATTATTTATTATGTTTTGCTTGCTTTTGAGGGAATTTTGTGATTTATAATTTCATAGTAACTGGGTCTAGTTTAGTACAATTGTTTTATAATGGAGTTTGGTGACTATAAATCCTATCTTCAGATTGGCCTTTATTGACAGTATTCCTGCTTTATGGCAATAAGCTATTTGATGTACATCTTAAAGTCTCTTGCTAGAAAGGTAAGATATACTGCCTTTCAGTCACCTCCCAAGGTTTTTTTTTCAGAAATGAACTTCATTCTACTCTGAGGTAATCACAGGAAATATAGAATATGTTATCAAGAAAACACAGTTGAGGACCTGAGAGAGAGAGCACAGAGGTTAAAGCAAGGATTCAATCTCCAGAACCAGAGTGGCCCAACTAATCCCTAACATCATAGGCCCTGAGCAGCACAAAAAGAAAAATCAGCGAGGGCAAAATGACACCAGGAAAATGTATATAGGACAGTGGTGGTCCAGAAAATTAATCACCTATTTTTAAGTCATAAAGACATTATTATTTCCAAGTATAATTGCACACAGTTCATTTGATTTCTTTTTAACAAAAGCTATGTGTTAGGCAAATTGCATATAAAAAGTGGTTTGATTTCACAGTAGGATGACTGCTGCAGTCTAATTGACATGCCTTTTTCTCGCTTCGTGTTTTAGTCAAATGTAAAAGTTTATTATGTCAACTTTCCTATTTTATTTTCACTGTGATAGTTTTATTCTATTTTCACTCCCTCATAACAAATGATCCATTCAGACTGTGTTTCCATGGAATTAGAATCTCTTTTTTCTCTTTGCTTTAATTTTGAGTTAAAATATACTGAAATTAATTTTTTTTAAAAAGTGGCTCTGCAAAATCATTTTTTATGATTTTGACTACTGAATCGCTTAGTGTTCTCGATTCACTTAATATAAACAACATGAAATCAATAGAATACTAAATAAATAGAAAATAAACTTTTAAAATGTTACAATAAAACCCTACAGAGTTTCTATTAGTCCAGACTAGGAGGAAACTCAGATAGAACCAACAATCAGAAGACACTAGAACAAAAGAGGATAGATAGACATAGGCTTAAGTTCTTTGCTTAGAACTGTGCCTGTAATTTCAGGGACACGTTGTATCTTTATATTCAACTAAAAAACTTCATGTTGAATTACAGGTTATTAAAGATCTTTAAATTAAATGCTACCACAACATAGTAATACAACAGCCCACTTTGAAAGATCTAGAAAATGAGTAAATCAAAGGCATTTCTGGTTCATGCACAGAAATTTTTACTCCCACATGAAACAAAGGATTCAGCAAATTGTAACTATGAAAAACTTTAAGACAAATTTTCCTAATGTTTGCATGAATTCATTCTCACCCTAATGCATCTATATTTTATATTCTAAATGTAAGCTCAAACCAGAGAAATTTTTATCTGAATAATTTGAAAATATTGCTTTACCATTTCTGGTTTTATCCCAAAGTAACAGAAGATTCAAGCACTGGTTTTTCTGTTTGGACCTTGGATGTGTCTAGTGTCCCTCCAGTGTGCTAATAATTGTTGGAAAGGATAATACCAGCCTAAATCTGAGGCGTTAAATGTAGGCAAAGGGATATACATGGTAACACCTAAATGTATGTATGTAAGACACAATAAGTAAGAGGGGAGAGAGAGAGAGAGAGAGAGAAGAGAGAGAGGGGAAAGTGCCTGCCATAGAGGCAGGCTGTGGGAGGAAGGAAGGGACTCGGGGGACGTTAGTGGCGGGAAATGTGCGCTAGTAGGAGGATGGTGCTGGAACACTGTATGGCTGAAACCTAATCATGAACAGTTTGTAATTGTATATATCACAGTGGTATAATAGAAAAAGAACGTTAAATTCTGATGACATGGAAAAAATAAAAATAAAGTTGTGTCTCTGGAAATTTAACATAGTAGTTAACATAGTAATCAGCAACTTGTAGGAGGGTGATATTAGAGCAGATTCTCAGTCTTGGTTGTACACTTGAATTACCTGAAAACCTTTAAAATAACTAATTTTTGGATTTTCCCATAGATATTTTTTGATTTGGTTGTTTTATAATATGCACTGGTTGGTGGAACCATGATGGAAACCAGTCTGTGAAGCCAGTGATGGAAACCAATACTTTAGAGCAATGCTTCTCAAATTTTTTAATGTACAAGAAACTGGTGAGAGAGCATCCAATTCTTCCTTTGATAACTTTAGGGTATGTGTGCCTAGGATTCTATAGTTCTCAAAAGCTCCTGGGTTGATCAGTTCTGCTCATTCAGGAACCACTTGCTGATCCTTCTCAGTCTTATTTGTAAGCTTATTCGAAGAAATATACGGTTTGGACTGGAGCAGTGGTTCAAAGGGAGGGTGCTTGCCTTGCATGCAGCTCACCCAGATTTGGTCCCTGGTATTCCATATGGTCTCCTCAGTGAGCTTACCAGGGATAATCTCTAAGTGCAGAGTCAGGAATAAACCTTGAGCAGAATCTGTACTTTATTGTCATCCTGTAGGGATATAGGCATGTGTTCAAGTGTCAGAAATAGTGTGAGTTTAAGCACTTCAAGTTTAAAGAACTTGAAGTTCAGTTAGACCCTGTGTACAAATGATCACCTCCTTCACCTGCAGTTTTATGTCAGCTCCAGAAAAGGTGGCGCTAACCAACTAGGTCTTTCTCAAGACAGTTCTCTAACATCTACTTTGGCATAATAGCAACCTGACCGCTAAAGAGACTAAGTCAGACAGAACAGGAAAACCAGTGCTTGAATCTTGTGTTACTTTGGACTAAATCAGTGATTCTGAGCCTTGAGTATATTTGACTTACTTTATCTGCTCCAGGCTGCCATTACAGAGACTTTCCTTCCTGATCCATCTCTACCATCTTTTATTCCACCATGTTGCTCAAGTCTGTGGTTTCTGACAGTTCATTCATTCTTTCATTCTCTCCTTCATTCTCCTGTTCACCCCTATACTCTAGTCTCCAGTTTAAATTTCAAGGACCTTTAAAATACTCATCTGGGTCTATCTACCTATTTAATAAATTTCCCTTTAAATGTTGTATTTTGAGCTTCAAGGTGGCCAGCAGTCCTGCCTGACAATTAAGAGTACACTTCATCACTCTTCTAGATTCTTCTAGATTCTAACTTCTTAAACTGTGGATCCCAACTGTTTCCATGTAGTCTCATGACTCTTTTTCCTAATGCTTTTTAAAATAATTTAATTTTAAATTTTTTTAGCAATAAACATTTTATCTGTCTACCTACATTATCTACCTAGGTTTCACAAAACTATCTCCAGGCAAAAAGAAGTCATCAGTCTTATTTTAAGAAGCTCTGGTCCAGATCAGTGTTTTTTTTAAAATCAATGGCTCTAAGTAGATCTTGGTTTACAGGAATAAAAAGATTGTAAACCACCAACTGACTGATTCTTATAATGAGTGAAAAGTAGAGGCAGACCATTTCAGCCAGAGATGGATGCCATGGGACTTCTGACCTCTGAATTTATTTGTGAAAGAATCATATTGGTTATTAATGAAGAGACTATAGGGATTGAAGGTGTAAACCTCTCCAGACAAAAGAAGATGGTGGTTGAAACAAAGCTTATGGCAACAATTTTAGCAGGAAAGCAGGAAATAGCCTGATAATAAAATTATGAACTTTGAATCAACCAGTATTTGCTAACAGATTTGACTTGAGGTTCAAGAGAGGGAATGGGCAGAATTCAGAACCTGGTGGGCTGCCATTTATTCAGAGCTGTAGAGTGATCTGAGGAAGACTGGGAAGAAGCTCACCTACACAGTTTTGGACATTCTGAGATGGAGTGATGATGAGAGTAACCCAAGGTAGAGAGGAAGGTTTGGCCTAAAATGGTGCCCAGATACGGACTTTGTAGAAAAGAGAGGTGAGGATGCGGGGTAGGTAGAGAGGCAGGTGTTCAAACACAGGTGAAGGTCAGTGGTTAGTTATTGTGTACAAAGTTCAATTTTCTCCCTCTTTCTTACTGAAACAGAGAGATTATTAACAGAAAGTCAAGGGGAACACATAAGTGTTAGAGGTTTGGCCGAAATGGAGAAAATTTTTCCTAAGGCCAACTACTTCTGTTTCTTGCTTTTTTCTCCCTGCCTCAGAGATCAAAATCTCTTCACTATTTTCCAAGCACATTTCCCACGTAGTGAACTCGGGAATTTTGAAGCTGCTTTTCTCTTCACCTGAAATGCTCCCCCTTTGGGTATTGGCACCATTGTCTCCCACATTTCTTAACTTACTAAGAAAACAATAGTGCAAAATGCAAGAGAACTTTTGGACCAGTGAAATCCTCAATGTTTCCATCCAGGTTTGGATCTTATAACCTAGCTGCTTATAATAAGAAAATTCACCATCACAAGAGATGCTTATGTTCTGCACTTGTATTTACTAGAGGAGTATAATAACCTTAAAAATATTTAGGGGGAAAACTTTATAAAAGTTTAAAAATGTAAGTCTCTAGGGCAAGAGAGACAGCACAGTGGGTATGGTGCTTGCCTGGAGTGTAGACAGCCCTGGTTCAATGCCTGGCATCCTTGAGTACTGAGCAAGGTTTGAGCCCTGAGGCAGTTGGGTGTAGCCCCAAAAACAAGCAAACAAAAAAGCATTTGGGCTATATATACATTTATTTATATATTTTATATATTTGTATATTATATATATATATATATATCTAGTAAAATCACTTGCTATAGTAAGTACTCAGATCAACAAGTTATATTTGCATTTGCATAACATGTGTACTGTCAATCCACTTTCCGCCTCTATTACAACAAAAATTATTGTGCTTCCCTTAGGAAAAAAATGCAGACAAAGTTTATAGATTTTGATAAAGTAGAACTTTGCTCTGTACACTTATGAGTTCTAAGTCAATGTATGAAATGGGCATAGCCTAATGAGGAATTCTTTCTAAACCTCATGCCTTTTCCTTTTTCCTTTTAATTAGGGTAATGAACAAAAGCAATTTCTTGCTTCTCTTTTTTCTGATATATAAACTATGCATATGTTCATTTACATTTACTCACTCCTTTCCTCAACAGAAAAGATCATATTAATGGTGCATATTGCTGTGTGACTTAATTTTATTTTACCTAATTATATGTCATCAGGAAAATTTTACTTGCCGTCAGAGGGTTATTTCCCTCATTCCTTTTTACAATTGCATAGTGATATTCATAGTATCAGTAGATGATTCCTTACATTCCAATTGTCTGTATTTGCAAATAAATTTTCAGTGAACAGAATATGAATTGATTGAAGGATAATTCTTAGAAGTGGCATTCTGGGTCCAAGAAATGCACATTTTAACTTCTGGCAAATTGGCAAATTGCCTTTCAAAGAAACTTGCCAAACCAGATTCCTTTCAACAGTGTTGAGAATGTTTCTCCCTAGCAGTAATTGTTACATTGATATTAACATATTTCTTGATGGTTGCCAATCTGATAGGTGAATATACTTTGCTCCTGTCTTCATTTGCATTTCCTGATTAGGAGTGAGACTGAACTACTTTTCACTAGATAGTAATCATTTATACTTATTCTTCTTAAGTAAATGTAAACTATGTATTCATAGTTTCTTAAACTATGTATTCATATCCTTAGAAAAAAATTCTTTGAATTGTTTTCATTACTGTGAGTTCTTTCCATATATCCTTGAAGCAAGAATTTATCTACTAAATATTTTATAAGTATTATACTATTTTTGACTTTTTAACTTTTTCTATTTAGCATTGGTGATATGTACATTTAAATTTTTTTAGTGATGTGTATCAAACATTCTTTTTATGTTGTTGTTACTCTTACTACTTTTTATCTTTATAAAAGAATATGATAGAAGACTTTTTAATCTAGACGATAGTCTTATAATTTTTTCAAGCTTTATGATTTAGGCTTGATTATGAATTTATTTCAAAACTCTATCTAGAATTTATGTCTATGTATGAAGTAGATAATTATTTTTAAAAGATTTTAATTGTCTCAAAATTATTAATAATGATTTTGTACCAGTAATTTGAAATATTAATCTATTTGTAATTTGTGTAAATCTATATGTATTTAGATATTTCTTTTTTAGAAGTCTTTCTTATAAACCTTAAAATTAACTTATCAGTGTTCATTTATTTAAAAAATATGCTGCAACTAATTTATGTATTAATATATCAGTTCAATAGGTGGAGCCTAACTTTGGAATGTTGACAACTTAATACTATTTGCTCTTCTCATTCAAAAAGCAGAATGATTTTACATATATTATTTCTTAAGACATTTAATAATGTTTATAATCCTTATTTTAGAATCTTCTTTAGACTTATGATTGTTATTTATATATAATTTTTGATGGTGATGCTATTAAAAACTACCCTTTTCTCTGTTATATACTTGAATGTTATGATAGCATATAGGAAAGCTGTTATAAATTTTTATTTAAATGATACCATCTTAATGAAATGATCACTTTAGTTGTCAATTTCTGGTATCCTTATACTGAATTTTCTTGTAATTTTTATTATGTGTCATTTAAAACTGTATTTTGCTTTACATTACAGACTATACAGACTAACTTATTATATTTATTATCTAGGCCTGGTTATGTTTTTATCTTTTTTCAATTTTTTGAGAGGACTGTTAACACCTTCCACTGTGACTGGATTATTGGAGTTTTTTATATGTTCAATACTACTCTTAGATATATAAAAATGTGCAGCTCTGACAGTTCTTGGATTTTTCCTTTCATCATTATGCCAACCTTGTGCTCTGTGTAGAAGTATTCCCTCAATATTCATGTCTTTATTCTCGGGCCATCATTTTCAGAAGTGTCTCTTATAAGCAGCATGTATATCATGTATATTTGTTTAGACAAGGTGGTAAGCCATACCTGGGATGCTCAGGACATACACCAAGTTCTATGGTCAGGGGTTACTACTGGTAGTCCTGGGGGACCACATACAGTTCTAAAGAGCAAACCCGAAGTTTGCCACGTGCAAGAAAAGTACCTTAACTCCTGTGATTAATTAACTTACTACTGCAGATTTATTTATTGATTGTTTTATTGTTTTGTCTGGGGCCATACAGATGGTATTTGGGGTTGATTCCTGGATCTGTGGTCAGAAATCACTCCTGACTGTTTTTGGGAAACATAGGGTATAGGGAAACATATAGGGAAACATGTGGTGTCATATAGGGATTGACCTGGGTTCACCACATGCAAGGCATGTGCCCTTGTTGTACTGTCACTACTTTACTGTACCTACAGTACTGTCACTCTCTTCACTCCACCAGAGATTCATTTTAAAAGCACGTTAGTCTCAGTGGAAAAATGCATGCTGAAGCTTCAATTCATAGAAACCTGGGTTCAAAACAAATATATATGTTTGACTCACAGACATGGGGCAGAGCTGCTTCTTGCTCTCCCTGTGCCCAGCCGCTCATGAGGCGCCAAGGAGGGATGGTGGATTGTAGCCCTGGCCCGCCACCCCAGCAGAGCCTAGCAACAAACCAGACGACCCCCCACTCCATGAGGGCCTCCATTTTCCACATCCGGACTTCTCTCTCATCAGAACTCCACCCAGCAGACCAGCCTATCATCCGCGGTTCATCAATAAATGCTGGACTTAGAGATGACTACAAGAGTATGCTACCTGCACAGCAGAGCCTGGCAAGCTACCCGTGTTGTATTTGATATGCCAAATACCAGTAACAATTATAGACCTCATTCCGAATGGATTGAGCCTCTTTATGTTCCTGGAGCAAGCAGATGCCCTTGGGCTCTACTAGCATGAGACAGGACATATGGAGATGTAACTGGTGCCCGCTCGAGCAAATCGATAATGAACGGGAAGACAGTGATACAGTGATACAGTGAATCACCTTACAAAGTGTTTATGATTGAGTTTTAGGTGTACAATGTTCCAATACCAGTCCATTCACCAGTGTCCACTACCCTCCATCAAAGTGCCCATTTTCCTTCATGCTCCCCAGACTGCCTCTGCGGCATGCACCATTCCGCCCACCATTCTTAATGTTCCCTTCCCTAACTTATAACCCCACCCCTTAAGATCCCTCTTCCAACCCAGTGGCAAGCTAACTGAAAACCAGTTCTCCTATTCTTCCTTTCTCTTGCCTTTCGTCATTTGATATTCCCCTACAATGTTCCTCTATAACTCACATATGACAGTGTTTTCTCCTCATATTTTGAGTCTGTTCTTCTTCTTCTGACTGATTTCACTCAACTTGACACCCTCAAGATCCCGCCACATGACAGCAAATTACATGACTTCATCTTTTCTTAGGGTCCAGTAGAATTTGGTTGTGTACGTTGTGTATATGTACCATAGTTTCTTTTCTTTCTCTTTAATAATGGATACTTTTTCTTATAGTTTATCAGTGCATTATATGCAAATTTATTTTAAACGTGAACATCTGTAGATAAGTATTTAATTGAACCACATGAAGTTGTCTTTATATGCCAAAACTGACAAACATTGGAGATTCCATGTGGTTCATCTATCTTGTGTTTAATCATATTTGTGCTATTTTTAAATTTTAAATTCATTTTTATTATTTCAATATTTTTCCATTTTAAATACTTTTACTTTTTTCTTCTTGTTTTTGGCTTTAAGGGCCATGCCTGGCAGTGCTCAGGTCTTTTTCCTGGCTCTGTGCTCAGGGCGGGTTCAGGGAACACATATGCAGTGCCAAGGATTGAACCCAGGTCACTTACATGCAAGGCAAGTGCCTTATTCTTTGCACTATTTCTGCAATATCCAAATATTTTTATTTAAGAATTTAAGTACATTTTTGAGCTTTCTTTGCTCTACATTTTTTTTTTTCAATGTTAAGAAATCTATTTTTAATTTCCCTATTGTTTTAGTGATCCTCTTTTGAATATTTAACATATATATTCACATATTGATTTATATACAGTTTTTTCAATAATGACTTTCATGAAGACTAAAAATTACAGTAATATTCTCCTGTTTTAATTTTAAATTTTATTTATTTTAAAAAATTATTGTAGCTAAGGTAATGGGGTTACAATGGGCTCCTTTTTGTGTCTCACACACCCATTCTCCAGGTGGGTAGTTGTCATTAATTTTTAATTTTTCTTTCTTTATCTGACTGGCGCCCACTCAAGCAAATCGATGAATAATGGGATGGCAAGTGATCAAGTAATCTGTTATTACAGAATTACATAATTATTACAGACAAAGCCTTACTAGAATAAAACTAATGATTCCTTATGCACTTTGTAAGGAATATGTCTGTATAAATACAGGATAAAATTATTTTTTGAATCACTTGATCACTTGAATCCCTTTATTCATCTATTTCCTCGAGCGGGCGCCAATAACATTTCCATTGGACCCTATCTCATGCCAATGTAGCCCAATGGCATCTGGTTTGCTTCAGGAAAACGAAGAGCCTCAAACCGCTTTCTTCAGGGTCTTGACAAGGAAGTCTGACCATCTTGTAGGTGGGTGGCCACGTGATCTTTTGACATCCCGTGGGATCCAGTCAGTAATGGCTCTAGTCCAGCGGTTGTCTCCAAATCGCATTATATGTCCAGCCCATCTGATTTTCTATGCCTTGGCAAACGAGACAGCGTCCCTGATTCTGGAATAGCGACGGAGGCACTCTGGAATAGCAACAGAGCCACTCAGGTGGCACTCAGGGATGCCGGCGGAGGATCCCTGCCAAGGTCCTCCTTGGAGCCTGCCAGCCACTGAATTTTATGAATACAGGATACAAATATGAAGCAATTTAATTCTTATGCTCTTGTGAGTAAGACAATATTATTCTTTCTGCTCTGAACATTTTGAGGCTTTTTGCTTTATCCTTTAAGATTTGGGATTTTACCAGTATTCTTGGTGCAAATTTTTACTCATTTCCTCCACTCAGTGGCTTGCATATTAAGATTCATCTTAAGATTCTCACATCTTAAGATGTAAGATTCTTTCATCTTAATATTACATATTAAGATTCAAACTGCTTTAAATTTTTGGTTTGGGGTCATACCTCCTGATGTTTAGGGCTTACTTCAGGTTCTGCACTCAAGAATTACTCCTCACAGTGTATGGGGCACCTTATGGGATACTGCAGATCAAACCTAGTTGCCTCATGCAAGGCAAGTAACCTTCCAGCTATACAGTCTCACCATCCCTGATTCAAACTTTTCTTTTCTTTTTTTTTCTTTTTGCTTTTTCGGGTCACACCCGAGATGCTCAGGGGTTTCTCCTGGCTCTGCACTCAGGAATTACTCCGGGCGGTGCTCAGGGGGACCATATGGGATGCCGGAGATCAAACCCAGGTGTCATGGGCTGGCCGCATGCAAGGCAAATGCCCTACCTTCTGACTATCGCCCGGCCCCTGATTCAAACTTTTCTTAACTCTGAAATTTCTTCCTTCTCTTCCTCTCCCTCCTTGTCCTGCTCTCTATCTCCTTCCTTCTTTGTTTTGTCAAAAAAAAATAGTCATTGGTGATATTTTGATGTTCTGAATGCTGTATGTAACTCTTGACTGTTCCATTCTATTTTCTTTTCTCTCCTTTTTTTCTTATATCCTGAAAAAATACCTACTGTAGCTTACTTGTTTTCCAGGTTTGTTTCTTATACTTGTGAGCTGTTTGTCTTTTGAAAGTTTACACTGTCCTTCTAAACATGTTTTTTCTAAATATGTTATATATATTCTAAATTATTTAAAAGTATCTATCCTTAAATGTCAGTTATGCTTGTTAATTTTGGTATTCCTTATTGTTCTACATTTCCTCAAATAGTGCCGATATTTTTATTTCATATTAATTTCTATACACAAAATGAGCTTAATTTATGCCTGTTTTCCTGCAGATTCATCTATCTGTATTTCTCTGTATAAATACATACTTCTTGGTCACATGATCACTTGACATCCGGTTATTCATCAATTTGCTCGAGCAGGTGCCAGTAACATCTCCATTGGACACTATCATGTGCCAATGTAGCCTAATGGCATCTGGTTGTTTCAGGAATACAAAGAGCCTCAAACTGTTCCTTCAGGGTCTTGACAAGGAAGTATGACCATCTTGTAGGTGGGCGGCCACGTGATCTTTTGACATCCCGTGGGATCCAGTCGGTAATGGCTCTAGTCCAGCGGTTGTCTCCAAATCGCATTACATGTCCAGCCCATCTGATTTTCGATGCCTTGGCAAATGAGACAGCGTCCCTGATTCTGGAATAGCGGCAGAGGTCAGAACTCCGGATTCCTTCTCTCATTGAGTGAGGATTGATATTCCAAGCATAGCTCTTTCGATTCCTCTCTGGGAGACCCAAATAGCATTCCCATCCTGCTTTCATAGGGCCCAGGTCTCTGAGGCGTATGTTAATGGAGGGAGAACAGTTGAGTCAAAGAGATGTGCCTGGAGCCAGAGGTTCTTTGTCCTTTTAGCTATTTCTTCGATGCCTTTGAAGGCATTCCATGCTGCTCTCTTCCTCCGCTGCAGCTCAGGTTTTAGGTCATTCAACATGTTGACTTCTCGACCTAGGTACACATAACTGCTGCATTCAGAGATGTTTGTTCCATTGAGAGTGAATGGGGCCTCTGGAACTAGTTCATTCTTCATAAACATTGTTTTCTTTAGATTCAGCTGTAGACCTATCTTTCCACATTCTCGGTCGAAGTCAGCCAGCATTTGTGCCACTTGGCTAATGTTTGGTGTTATTAGAATGATGTCATCAGTGAAGCAGGGGTGGTGTAGTTGCCGACCATCTATCTTCACTCCCATTCCTTCCCATTCTAATTGTCGCATGATGTTCTTGAGGCTGGCGCTGAAGAGTTTTGGTGAAATGGTATCACTCTCTCGAACCCCTCTTTTGACATCAATGATCACGTCTTTGTAGAATGGTGAGATCCGGGTGGTGAATCCGTAATACAGCTCATGAAGGATCTTGATGTATTGGGTTTGAACACCCTGTTGGCTAGGGCTTTGATGACTGCTTCAGTTTCCACAGAATTTCTTTAAATCAATGAACGTGAGACAGAGCGGCATCTTGTACTCCCTACAAACCTCAATGAGCTTGGTTACCATGTGGATATGGTCGATTGTGCTGAATACTTTCCGGAAGCCAGCTTGCTCGCATGGTTGTCCTTCATCTAGTGTTCTGCCAATCCTGTTCAGGATGACTCGTGTAAACAGCTTGTAGATGATGAATAACAGGCAGATGGGGCGATAGTTGCTGATGTCATGAATGTATCCCTTCTTGAACAGTAGAACTGTCCTCCTGGTTTTCCATTGGGAAGGCACCTTGCATTCGGACAGGTAGCGTGTGAAGAGCCGAGCTAGTGTATTGATGAGTACGGACGGCAGATTCTTCAGGTGTTTGGGTCTGACTTTGTCTGGGCCTGGTGCTGTTCCCTTCTTTACCGATGAGATGGCATGTCAGATTTCAGAAGGGAGAACGTTGGGAATGACATATCCATCCTGTGGAATTTGGTATGTGGGCAGGTGGATGTCGCTATCAAAGAGATCTGAGTAGAAGTCATGGATAATCGTCTCCATTGCCTTTCTGGAAGATGTGATAGATCCATCAGGCGTCGGTGGGCAGTCATCTTAGTCTTATAGTTGGCGAAGGACAGGTGGGCGGTGGGAATACTTTTCCGGCTTCTGCAGTATCTTCCGGTATTTCTGCTCTTCTGTCTTTGAGGTCTTCTTTTACCGCTTCTCTGCACCTCTTAGCAAGCTTGGACATTAGCATTTGGTCTCCCTGAGGCTCGCGCCTTGCCACATTGGCAAATGAGCTCAAGAGTTTCTGAAGACAGGCGTCCTTTTGTGTCTTTCTCTCTCTCAGCATTCTTCGCATAATTATGGAGGTGCTGTACCAGTCGGTTGTATTCTTCATCGATGTTGTCAATGATGGTATCTTCCCATGTTGCTGCAATGGTGCCAAAGAGTTCCCAGTTGGTGGTCATTCTGGGAGTTCTCTTCTTAAACTTTGCAGCCTAATATCCCCATTGTGGGAAGTAGAATTTTGCACGAAGGAGACAGTGGTCTGATCCTGTTTGGAATTTGGGGACGACAGCAACATTGGTCAGACAAAACCGTCAATTGAAGATGATGTGGTCAATTTCATTGTAGAACTGTCCACCAGGAGATTCCCATGTCCACCGTTTTTGCTTCAGCCTTCTGGAACTTTGAGTTCCCATGAATGGTCTTGGTGGATGTGATGAACTCAGATCTCTCACCCTGTTCGCCTCCATTCTAGGCCATGGGTCCCGATGTGGCGTTCTTCATACGATCTTCTCGGTCCTATCTTGGCATTAAAATCACCAACTATGATCTTGTAGAAGGTGTGATCTTTTTTATAGAACTCCTCCAGTTCCATGTAGAATTTCTCAATTTATCTTCCTTGTATGTGGATTATGGTGCGTAGACAATGAAGATAGAAATTGCTGGCAGTGGGCCACATACTTCTATGTTCTATTAAATAAAGATATTAAGTAAAATCAGTTAAGAAGGGGCCTTCTTTGAAATTTTGTAGCATTTTTCACAATAGCCCATTGATCCTACTCTAAAGCATACAATACTACACGGAGTATTGATTTTAGGAATGAATTTAATTCCCAATTTGTCCACTCAGTTTCTGATTTTCTTCTGAATTGCCTATAACAATTAGAAATACGTAGACCACTTAATAATCGTAAAATCCCAAACAAGCTTAACAATGAAAATAAAACTAAAGGCCATTCATATAGTAGAAGAAACAAGGTCATCTTTGTGATGGCATTTTGATTTGTCTCAATATTCCTAAATTTGCCCAAAAATGATTTATTGTGCTCTTACGCTCTAGGGCTCGCTCTCACATCAACTCATTTGTATCATGATGAAAACTAAATATAGTGCCTAGACCTGAAGAGAAGTCAAATCCAGAGCTGGACAAAGATATTCCCTGTTGTAATGCTTTTGTTTTTGCTATAACTAGTCCAGTTTCATTTTCTGGCATAGTTAACATGCTGTGGGAGGCTAAGACTTGAGGGCAATGACCTCTGAGAGGTGTTGACTGGTCCTAAAGAAACATCACTGATGTGCAAAGGAATGGGGTGGGGTGAAAATCCACCCATGCAGAGGAGGAAAACCTCACAGGTGCAGAGGAAGTGAGGACAATGCATCCCCACCTGCAGCCCCCACCCCCCAAAGCAACAAAGTTCTCTTGAGATCTTGATTTCTAGATGACTATTCCACTTAACTTGTCTCTCTCATAAATATAGACTGTTGCGCTACTGTTTTAGATCTGATTTGAGATTAATAAAGTCACAAAGAAGGAGACCAATGTTGCTGACCCATGCGGTTGGCAAATAAGTTTTAAGAACATAAGTTATTTTAAAAACTGCTATCAAATATGAAGGTAATTTTCTAGCAAAAGTCTCTGAATCGACAAAATAGTTTGAAAACCCTGATTTTGACCTCAGGACATTTTTCCTCAATAAAGAGTTAGCTGCTTGTTTCTTCATAGGTAGAAATTCTGGATTTCTGAAAGAGAAGCCAGAAAGGCTGGGCAAAAGAAGTATTGTCCCACCTTCCCTCAAGGGAACATGATGACACATCTTTATGTGGCATCAATGGCAGGAAGCCCTAGGTTGTTTTCTCAACTCAATGCCACATTCCTTATGATAGTGAACACTCCTTTATAGTCTGGTCATCTATTAACATTAATTTTCCATGTTGTAGGTCATGGTTTATTGTCATCATGGGCATTTTAGAAGGAATACTGGGCAAAATGAGGCAAGTTCCAACCTGAGATCACTCTTAAGCTACTGCTGAGAGAGAGAATGAAACCAGGGGTTGAGGGAATTCAAGTTACTCACCTTGTTGATACTGATTTCCCTTTCTTATTAAATGGGTATTTTAATTTTATGATGCCTATGTACCCTCAGCCTGGAATTTTGAGTGTGTGTGTTTGCTTCTTATAAAAAGTTCACTTGTTTAACTTTATAACCATTCTGTTTGGGTTCTTTCCTACCTAAATCTAACTAATTTTCTAAACCAACCATTAACCATTCTGAAGCCTACCGCTAATGTTATTTTTTAAGAAAATTTCTCATAAAATATAAATCGCTAATTTTATTGATTTCAGAAATACTGCTTCTAGATTACTCATTTCTCTTATATCTCTTAATAGGATGAGATTTATATGATGTCATTTCAAATAAGATTTTTTTAAATTTTTTATTGTAACACCGTGCAATATACAATTACAAAGATGTTCATGATTGGGTTTCAGTCATACATTTTTCCAGTGCCCGTCACTCCACCAGTGCCCCATTCCTACACAATATCCCCAAGTTCCTTCCCCCCCAACCTCCATCCTGCCTCTAAGCAGGCACTATCTCTCTTTCTCTCTCTCTCTCTTCTCTCTCTTTCTTATACAGACATTTAGGGATTATCATGTAAATCCCTTTGTATACATTCAATGTTCAGCTCTAGTGTGGCGCTAACATTTCCCATAATCCACTAATGAATGTAGTCATTCTACATCTGTCTTTTACCTTCTGACTAATTTCACTCAAAAATGATACTCTCCTTGTCCATCCATTTGAATGTAAATTTCGTGACTCTCTTTTCTGACAGCTGCATTTAATTCCATTGTGTAGATAATAAATGCTGGACTTAGAGATGCCTACAAGACTATGATACCTGCACGGCAGAGCCTGGCAAGCTACCCAGTGTTGTATTTGATATATATGCCAAATACCAGTAACAATTATAGACCTCATTCCGGAATGGATTGAGGCTCTTTATGTTCCTGGAGCTAGCAGATGCCTTGGGCTCTACTAGCATGAGACAGGACATATGGAGATGTTACTGGGGCCCACTCGAGCAAATCGATGATGAACGGGAAGACAGTGATACAGTGATACCACTGTTTCTTTAGCCAATCTTTTGTTCTTGGGCATCCAGATTGTTTCCAAATTGCTATTGTGAATAGTGGTGCCTTGAACATCGAAGTGCAGATAATGTTTATTCTGTGTGTTTTTGGGGTCTCCAGGGTATATTCCCAGGAGTGTATTGCTGGGTCGGAAAAGGGAGCTCAATATCTAGTTTTTTAAGGAATGTCCATATTGTTTACGAAGAGGGTAGGACCAGTTGGTACTCCTACCAAAGAAGTTAAGAGTCCCTTTCTCACCACATCCACGCCAGATGGCTCTGAACAGAGGAATTACTCCAGGTGATGCATGAGGAAACTATATGGATACAGCAATCAAACCCAGATAAGCCACTTGCCATAAAAGTGCCTTGCTGGCTAAACTATTGCTTTGGCCCCTCTTCTAGATTTTCCTTCTTTGTTTTCAATGGGGTTACATTTAGTGATGCTTAGGTGCTATTCCTACAGCTTTGCTCAGGTGTCACATCTGGTAGTGCTTGGTAACTATTAGGTATGTGGGATCATACCCAAGTACCCTATATGCAAAGCAGGTAGCTTGGTCATTTAAATGATCTCCTCAGTCCCGACTATGATAAACTTGAAGACTCAATATTGTAGTCTGATGTTTTTCCAGGGGATTCTTAATCCAGTCAATTAGAACCAAACTAGAAAGATTATTTAGTATCTGCAATTGACCTTCTTTATCTCATTCTTTAATTTAATCTTTGAATAAACCAAAAAATCACTGACACTACTACAAATTTCTATGATTTGCTTAAAGTTTTTACAAGTAAGTTATCTGACAGACTGATATTAGTGTAAGAGACTCCACCTTGATTTCAGCATACTAGCCATAAAACTTTCTAAGATGAAGTTCATTATTTATTGTACAGTCTCTGCTTTCTGGACAGAGACCTTATTAATGGAAAAGTGTCCCTTAAGTTCTGCTCTGGTCAATCAGAACCAATAGAGAACAATGACTCAGCTTCTACTAATGGAGGTTATCAACAATCTAAAAAATAAGCCACATGTTCATTTGTTTTAGCTTTTCCTAACCACTGTGAATTTTCCTAACCACCTAAATTTCTATTGGGTGGGGTTAGGGGTGGGCAGCATGAAGAGAAGGGGCAAAGTTGAAAAAAAGCTTTGAAGGATGACAACAGCAAGACAAAGACAGCCTAAGAATATGTAGGCTGACATGACATCAAAGACTTATTATGCTCATTATTTAATAGCAGAAGATTGCAATATTAAGATTCTTATACTCTAGAATAAGTGTCCTTTCATATAATTATAACCTCACGGAACTTTAATAGTAAAATCCATTGCCCAGTCATTATTGAAACCAAACTCAGTTCTTCAAATGGCAATAGTAGCAAAAAAAAACTTTATCCAAATCCCTATTTTTCTTCTTTATAGAGATCATAAATAATAGGTTGATGGTAATGAGGGTGCAATAAAAAAAGAACAGAGGTGGACCAGTTTTTAGAACACTTTTCTTCATTGAATATAATCGGCTCATTTCACATTTTCTTTAAATTTGTGATTTACAGTTTAATGTGAGAAAGTTTTGGTAACTGAAACACAATTCCTTGTAGCCACTGAAAGATCTTAGAAAAAGATTTGCTGTAGTTAGAAAAGTAAATAAGACTTTAATTGCTATTGCACTGATGGTTAGATTGAAAAACAAAATCCCTAAAGTTAGCCATGATAGTTTACACACATCTTTTCTTTTCCTTTTTATTTCTTTAATCAATTTAATCTTTTCACATGAAGAAACCTAGTTGTTTTTTAAGTATTTTATTATGCCACCATGAGATATACAATTACAAAGATGTTCATATTTGGGTTTTGGTCATACAGTGTTCCAGCACCCATCCCTCCACCAAAACCATCTCCCACACCAATGTCCCTGGTTCCCTCCCCCCCCTTAGCCGCCTCCATGGCAGGTTCTTAATTTCTTTCCCTTTCTCTCTATCTCTTCTTTTTCTTCCCTTCCAGATTGTGGATTACACTACATACTTTAAATGGTTGTCATGTGTATCTTTTTGTCTGTATTTAATGCTCAGTTCTAGGCTGGTATTAGTACTTTCAGCAATTGTTAGCACACTGTTCCTTTTCTGTCTTACCTAGTCTCTGACTCCTACACATTTGTGATAATTTCCACCTTTGACAGGAACTCCTGATACATGTTTCACTTGACCTTCAATATTGGATCATAATATGACATACACATTTATGTCATTCAAATAAATGCAGTCATTCTATATCTCTCTCCTTCTGGCTAATTTCACTAAACATGATCTTCTCCATGTTCATCCATTTATAGGCAAATTTCATAACTTCATTTTTCCTAATAGCTGCATAGTATTCCATTGTGTAGAAGTACCAAAGCTTCTTTATCCAGTCATCGATTTTCGGGCACTCCGGTTGTTTCCAGATTCTGGCTATTGTGACTAATGCTGTATGAACATAAAAGTAGGGATGGTGTATCTGCTGCGTATTTTTTGGCTTCCCAGATTATATTCCCAGGAGTGGTATGGCTGGGTCAATGGGAGTTCAATTTCTAGTCTTTGGAGGAATGTCCATATTGTTTTCCAGAAAGGCTGTACCAGCCAGCATTCCCACCAACAATGGATGAGTGTCCCCTTTTCCCCACATCCACGCCAGCACTTTTTGTTCTTGCTCTTTTGAATATGTGCCAGTCTCTGTGGTGTAAAATGATATTTCATTGTTGTTTTGATTTGCATCTCTCTGATGATTAGTGATGATGAGCATTTTTTCATATGCTTTTTGGCCATTTGAATTTCTTCCTTATTGAAGTCTCTGTTCATTTCTTCTCCCCATTTTTTGATGGGGTTGTTTGTTTTCTTCTTGTAAAGTTCTACCAGTGCCTGATATATCCTGGATATTGACCCCTTATTGGATGGGAAGTAAGTGAATATTCTTTCCAAGTGTCTCTCTATATTTTCATCATCAAATTTATATAGGACACAAATTTGGGGAATATATAGTCTTCCTTTAGTAAATAATCTAAAAACGGTTAGCAACCAAAGATAAAATAGTTTAGAAAAGTTTTTCTAGAAGTCTACATTCCCTTTCTCCTTATAAATAAGTTCATTTTTATTTATAAGATCATAAAAGATCAAATAAGATCATAAATTGTTATAAATTATTTTCATAATATTATAGATTTATGTCACAATAAGCCTATTTCAAGATACTTGACTATTGAGAACAATTACACTTGGGATAAAAATTTCAACTTGCAAGTGTAACCATTAGAATTTCCCAGCCATCTCTGATTCCATATTCAATATATATTCCCCTATTTTTAACTACTGATACTTTTAATATTCATCTATCTCAAAATATTATGTAATTTTTATAAAAACAAGAGGGTAATGTGACATGAAAAGATTTCATTTGACATGATAAGATGAAAATCTTTATCATTTGACATAAAAAGATGACATGTCAAATGAAAATCTTTTCATTTGACATGAAAAGCTTGTGACTTAGATGCCACCACGTAGTCAAAAATCTGAAGTTTCTATGTATTTCCTTCAAATTGGACCAGCGTAGAAGAATGGATCAACTCAAGATATCAGAAAGTCCTCTATAACACCTTTCCCATTGCTTCTGTGCTCTCTGGAAAGAGGGTGGAGAGCAATGAAATCAAAGAGGATGGGGAGAAACATAAGTCATCTTGCTTTCAATCACGCTGAGGCTTCAGGATAATGTCTGAGAGTCTCATTTGAATCCTTAATCCCCTACTTTCTGTACTCATTTGGCATAGCAGCCTCACTCTGACTGTAGAGAAGGGGAGGTAAACTTTTAAGGATCATATCTTTGCCTGATGGAGGTTGGAGATTCCTAGAAATGAGCAATGAGATTTGAACTACATTTTACTTCTGATCTGTTTGTTTTGGAACCACACAGAGCAGTGCTCCTGGGCCATTTCTAGCTCTATGTTGATGAGTTGCTCTATGCACTATCCAAGGCACCATGTCCATGCCAGTGGTAGGGATCAAATTGTGGCTCTATTGCTGGTAAGGAAAATTCATCAACTCCTATGCTATCACTCTATCCCTGTATTGTTCTCATCCTCAAATACTACGAATTCACCCTGAAGCATTCTTCCTACAGAAATGTCTTTCCACCTTCATAAATTTCCTCCTACATAAAGCATGAGGAGACTTTCTCCTTGAATCTAATCTTCCAAATGCCCAGAGCACTTGGCTTCAGCCAAGATCTTGCATTTTCTGCATTGCATTAACCACACTGGGTTAGATGACAATGTTAGATATGCCTTACCTTGAGTCTTACTTGAGTAACAAACCCCTTGGGCACAAATTATGAATTATGCTTTGCACCACAAAACAGTGCTACTGCGTCAACTGCAAGAGAAGCCTGGCATCTCCACTAGCTGTCAACTCAATTTCTAGGCCTTGGGCAATATGTCAGCCAGCACCTGCCAACAGTTTTGTAAAAAGATCCTACCATTCAAGTGTGTCCACTTTTCTAAGAGCAGTCTGAGTATATAGAGATTCATGTTCATAAAAATATAGAGCAAATTTCAATCATTTTTTCCAATTAAACTTAAACATTTCTTAAACATAAATCTCTACTGTTACCCTTGAGATATGATACTATAAAAATTCTGTAAGATGAAATTCTGTAAGGATTGTTGTCTCCCACTCATTTGTGGGCTTGGATAACTCTGACATGTTTGTCACTTACATTTTTTTTGCTACTGTTTTTTTAACTTATTCCACTAAAACATAACTTCTTTGATGATAAAAACCTTATAATTACTTAGGAACCCAACCATCACCTTACTTAGAGAAACTCATTTGGAGAGTATTTCCAGAACATGTTTATATTTTATTTGTTTTAGATATCCTTAAAGTATTTTAATTATAAAAGATATATTAAGAACAACAGGTAGGAGGGAGCTAAAAGCAGGAAAAGTGCTTCCCTTGTATGTAGCCAACACAGGTTCAATCCCATTCCATATGTCCCCAGAACATTGCCAAGAGTGATCTATGAGAAGAACCAGTACTAAGTCCTAAGCATCACAAAGTAAAACAACAGGTATGGGAGATAATATAGGAATACCTAATACTTCACTGCATGGCCCTGGTGTCCCTGACATGGAAATGTTAGGGCAATACCATGTCTCAGGTCTTCACTTAGAACCCCTGGTCCAGTGGGGTATAGTCCACAGATTTACTGGTTACCTAGAAAGTTCAACAGCCCCCTGCACACACACACACACACACACACACACACACACACACACAACTTTTTAATAGCACCAAGGAACCAAAGTTAAATTTATGTCTCCATCCTAACAGAATTTTGTGCCGCTCTATCAAAACTTTGAGAATTTTTATAAACGGAACCTTTACATGAGAGTCAGAGACAACTGGAACCGACCCATCTGCAGTGCTCCAGGGCCATGTTTCGACGTGATGGAGAGGGTATCAGATGATTACAACTGGACATTTAGGTGAGGCGGCCACCTGGAGGGTCTTGGTTGAAAGGAAATCTATTTTTTTTAATTTTAATTTTTTTTACTAAGACATAGAGTTTTAGGCATACAATGTTCCAACACCAATCCTACCATCACTGGTGTTAACATCACTCCAACAACATCCCCAGGTTCCTCCAATCCCAAAGTATTCCTCCTTAATAGGCACATTCTAAATTTTGCTTGTTATCATTTGGGTTTTCAGCTTATAGTGCTGTTGGTTCTGTGATGTAGATCTATGCATTTAACTTACCTCTATACCATCCCGGTGCCAAAGGCCCCTGGCTACTCCCCTTTACCACCTAGTACATATTTATAAAGAAATACTACTATAGATCCACATTTTTTTTTTTTTGGGTAACATCACACTATTCTCAGGGGTTACTCCTGGCTCTGCACTCAGGAATTACTCCTGGTGGTGCTTGGGGAACCATATAGGATGCTGGGTAGTGAACCCAGGTCAGCTGTATGTAAGGCAAACAGGGCAAACACCCTACCTATTGTGACATCACTCTGGCCCCCTGGCTCCACAATTTTTATCTATATTTTTAAGAACTGTGGAAGTAGCCAGTCTCCCATTATTCAATCCTTTATAAGTTCACATATTACCAATAGGGAAATAATGGTAATTTAGATACAATTGGTAGTTTCTTTATATTGCAATTATCATGAGAGCTTTTGAGCCAGTGAAAACTAGCCCATTTCAGTCTTATTGACAACTTACCCTTTTAGGTTTTGCTGATGGAGATAGTCATGATCATGGCTCTGTCTCACTTAGAAAATTCTTGCTTCAATTTCAACCAGGCACAAGAATAATGGCTACAATTACCATGGAAAATCATAACTAAGTAATATTCCATGGCCCGGGATACCTTTTTCCAATGATCTTGCCAACTTCAATATGGTTATGGAATGTGATTACTGTTTTATAAAATCAAACCATTATGTGGAAAAACAATGCTAATCTTAAAGAAAATAAATCATTTGACCTGGACCCAAGCTGCCTTTAGGAAAGAGGTTTTTTGGGAAGACTAGGATAACATTAAAGTAGAAAAGTCCTTGTGCTTATTTGTCCTTCTCCCTGAAGATTTACAGGAAGAATCATCAAAGATGTCATCAATATGGGCTCATATAACTTCCTTGGTCTGGGAGCCACATATGATGAGTCTATGAGTACAGTGAAGGATGTCCTAGAGATGTATGGTACAGGAGTGTCAAGCACCAGACAAGAAATGGGTATGTATGTTCACATTTTCAGAATCACATTTTAAATTAGTTCAAATTCAATTTCCTTTTGAGTACTTTCTCAAACTTGGATCATAGCTAGACTATATACAAATTTGCTATTATATATAAATGCAAAAATGCATAAGGCATATGCAAGGTCTTTTTAGAAATTTCAAACATCACACTGTTGCCAAAATATTTTATTAATTGCAGATTTTGCTTTCCAAAGTATAAATGGATCTTTTACTGACCATATTATCTAAAATAATACCGATTGTGCCTCTTCCATCTGATCATTTTCTGGGTCCCTTTTCCCACTTTTAAAACCTGTTTATCGATATATACTCGATGTGAAAAAACAGTATCTGTTTAATTTATATAATTTTCTGGGATCAACCATAGCATATACCCAGGAAACTATCACTAAGATAAAATAATACACATTTCCATCATCTTAATAGTCTCTTTATGTGAGAAAAACATTTGACATGTGTTCTACTGTCTTAAAAATGTGATTATACAATCTAAAATTGTTCAAACCTCAAACCGAACAAATGGTTTGAGGCTCTTCGTATTCCTGAAACAACCAGATGCCATTGGGCTACACTGGCACGTGATAGGGTCAAATGGAAATGTTACTGGCACCCGCTCAAGCAAATAGATGAATAACGGGATGTCAAGTGATCAAGTGATCAAGTGACAATCTAAAATCATTAACTGTGGGCACTTCACTGTTTTAGCATATCTTTGGAACTTAATGTTGAGCACTGTAACTTTATACCTATTGAATAGCAACATCATATTTGGAATTAGCACTGCTTCCCAGTTTTCTTAATGCAAATAATTTAATATCAGTAGTGATCTTGCTTTTGGATTTACGTATTGACCATTTCTATTATTAAAGAATAAATTTTTTGAACGGAGAAACTGGCCATATTAACTATTGTGATATGTTAATGAATGAATGATGACTGTATGGTCACTGTAGACCATACTGCCCATTTTTCTTTAAGCATTATTCTCTTATTCAGAGAAGTAAAATCTGTGAGAACGGAATTACTCTTATGTTTATCCTGGGGAAATATTCAAGAACTATTACATTACTAATGTGTAAAGATGTACAGTGCTTTGAACTATCTAGCACAATGTTTTCTTATGTATCATCTCCTTTGTATATCATGCACAAAATGTCTTGGGCTACACTAACCAGCATACATATGCTTATTCCTATCTGTACATTAAGAATTAAAGTGACTAAGAGATGTGTCCACTGTAAATAAGTAACTATATGAATATCTAATCTAGCTCAGCTTTCCCAATTGAGCAATTTCTCACACAGGATAATATGTGCAGGATCAATTTTAGGTCAATGTAAAAAACAAGTAGACAAGGCAGGGATGGTATAGTTGCAGTACATCAGGTTTGGTGCTTGGCTTGCACACGGCTAACCAGGGTTCAAACCCCAGCATTTCATATGGTCCCCAAGCCCTGCCAGGAATGATCCCTGACTGTGCCAAGAGTAAGGCCTGAGCACCTCTGAATGTAGCCACAAAACAAGTTAAATAAACAGGTAAACTTACTCTAAAAAGAATTAACCATTTATGATGGAAAGTGATTCATACCACCCTATTAGATATTGAGTTATCAGAAGAGTTTTTAAATTATAAAGAACTATTCAGGTCTGAGCAACAAATCATAATTAAAATTATACAAAATAAACTTTTATCCAGATGGTCAGTACTTAGCTACAGTTCCAGAGTTATTAAGAAAGTGTCCAGATTTTCTAAGAACAAAACCCTATTGATCTTCATTTGGAATGCCAGAGATAATAGTAAGGTATGAAACAAAAGTTCTGTTTAGACCAAACATAATTCCCATAATGCTTTTCCTAGAGATAAGACAGATTTAAAGAAGAGTCCTGTACAGGAGCACTGAAGTGAAAACCTTTGAGAATATAACCACGGCTGCTTAAGATACTCAACACCAGAGTGTTGATATTGACATTACGACAGAAAACATTCCTAGAGATGTTAAACCCCTAACTCTGTGACGCAAAGCACTTGTCCAACATCCCTTACATAAGCAGATGTAAGGTGCTTAACACAGACAATGGAATCAGATATGGACTCTGGCTCCCTGCCAATGAGGCAGGCTGGGGGAGGGAAGAGGAAATCAGGGGACATTGGTGGTGGAAAATGGGCACTGGTAGAGGATTGGTGCTAGAACACTGTATGACTGAAAACTAATCATGAACAATTATGTAATTGTATATCTCATGGTGGAATAATAAAAAATAAAATTTAAAAACTAGGCAGAGATGAAGATCCCAATTTGGTCTGCTGAAGTAAATTCTGTATCTCTCTATTCATTCTTCTGAATGGCTAGGTTTTTTTTATATTTAACTGCTTCATTTATCTTTACAGTGCAAACTCTAGGAAGAAAAATGGTACTCCCCCTACTAATTTTAGGCAAATAAATAATTTTAAATGGTAATGCTAGACTAAACTGAGTATTGAAAGTAGGTAAAGGTATATACATGAAAACCCTTCAGTGAATGTACTGCAAACCATAATGCTCAAAAGAAGAAAGAGAGAGACAGAGAGAGAGAAGGAAAGTGTCTGCTATAGAAGTAGGTTGGGGTTGTAGAAAATGTGCACTGGTGGAAGGATGGGTGCTGAAACACTATACAACTGTAGCCCAGTAATGGCAGCTTTGCAATTGTCTACCCCACAGTGATATAATAAAATGTTTAAAGAAAAAGAGAGAAAAAGATCAAAAACAAGATTCTACACAGATCTTGTGTAGAATAAAAACAAACAAAATTGTACAGCGTTCGGTAACCTAAGTAGTAAACTTAAGATATCAGTAAAAATTAGTAGCAAGACTTTTTACATTTATTTCAAGAAATGTAAGTAATTTGTGGGATAGTCATGTTCTGTAATACTAAGAAAATGTTTAACAGTATCAATGGAATAACAACATAAGCATTGGAGTAGATAGGTTTAACAATTTTTAGTAAAAATATAGTTTTTTAGAAACCAAAAACATATAAATTTAGGAATGTTTCATTACCTTAAAAATATATTTTCTGAATGGGACAAAGAGTCCAGAGGATAGGGATAGAGCATTTTCCTTGCTTTCAGCTGACCCGGGTTCCATGCAGGGCAGCACATATGGTCTCCCAAGCCCTGTAAATACTGATTCCTGAGCTCAAAGTCATGAGTAAGCCCTGAGCACCACTGGACATGCTATCAAAACAACAATAAAGAAAAGAAAGAAAGAAAAAGAGAGATAGGATAAGAAAGAGGAAGAAGGAAGGAAGAAAGGAGGGAGGAGGGAGGGAGGGAGGGGAGAGGGAGGGAGGGAGGGAGGGAGGGAAGGAAGGAAGGAAGGAAAGAAGGAAGGAAGGGAAGGAAGGAAGGAAGGAAGGAAGGAAGGAAGGAAGGAAGGAAGGAAGGAGGAGGAAGGAGGAGGGAGGGAGGAAGGAAGGAAGGGAGGAAGGAAGGAAGGAAGGAAGGAAGGAAGGAAGGAAGGAAGGAAGGAAGGAAGGAAGGAGAGAGAGGAGGGAGGGAGGGAGGGAGGAAAGAAGGAAGGAAGGAAGGAAGGAAGGAAAGAAGGAAGGAAGGAAGGAAGGAAGGAAGGAAGGAAGGAAGGAAGGAAGGAAGGAAGGAAGGAAGGAAGGAAGGAAGGAAGGAAGGAAGGAAGGAAGGAAGGAAGGAAGAGGGAAGGAAGAAGGAGGGAGGGAGGGAGGGAGGAAGGGAGGGAGAAGGAAAGAAGGAAAGAAGGAAAAAGAAAGTTGCCTAGCACTTTAAAAAATAATTTTTATGTTCTGGAGGCAGGGGTTGAGGAGAATACAGATTTGTATTACAATGTAGAACTATAAATACCGTTTTGTATTTGAAAACAAAAAAATCAAAAAGAAGTATATTCAAAGTATAGAATGCCTCACATATTATTTTAAGCAAAAATAATTAGAACATACTTGCCTCCTAAAAAAGAAAAACTAAATTTGGCCAAAAAACTTAAACACAACTATGTTCTATAATCAAAAACAAATATAGCTAAATTAATGTTGTATAAAAGGGCTAAAAATATAAAATAGTTACCAGTCAGGTCTCTGGTTTCTATCTCACTTCTGCAACCACAAATAGAATAACCTCAGTGCTGGAGAAGTAGAAATGTTGATTCAATGGAAGGAAGAGCAAGGGAGACCAGAGTTTACTCACACAAACTCAGCACCTTTAATTGTGGAAATGAAACTCAACATCAAATAGATGATACATCTCCAGTCTCTCTCTCCATCTATCTATCTATCTATCTATCTATCTATCTATCTATCTATCTATCTATCTATCTATCTATCTATCTATCTATCTATCTATCTATCTATCTATCTATCTATCTATCTATCTATCTTATATATATCTATCTATCTTTAGATCTATAAATATAAATATATATATATAAATTGATGTATATAGACATATCCATATAGATATATCTATATGGATATGTCTATATATTTTGAGTTATATATATATATATATATATATATAGAGAGAGAGAGAGAGAGAGAGAGAGAGAGAGAGGGACAGAATTTTAAATGTTGCCTGTATGGGGCTAGGGAGATAATACAGGTATATTCACCTTGCCTTGTATCTGGCTGACCCAAGTTTGGTCCCTTGAACCACATATAGTATCTTGAGCATTGCCAGTAGTCATCCCTGAGCACAGAGTCAGGAGTAAGTATGTTAACCATCAGGTGCAGAACAAGAACAAATAAATAATTTTTCTCTGATTGCTGCTGTTTTTTTTTCATACACAACTAAAATTGTAAACATTGAAAGTAGGGGGAGATCTTGACTCTCTCGAATGAATTTACAGATCACAGGTTGATATCAGTAGAACGTTTCTTTTAATATCCTCAATGTGAAACAGAATAACAGCATTTTGAATCATTTTTAAGAATTTAAGTCTATTTTTTTTATTTTTTTTTTTTATTTTTTTCCCCCCCCCCCCCCCAGCCCCCCCCCCCCACCACCTCCCTGCCCCCCCCCCCCCCCCCCTCTTTTTTCTTTCCCTTTCTCTCTCTTTTTTTCTTTTTTTTTTTTTTGCATTTTAAATTCAGTTGTTCTATGTACATGTTTTTTTCATGATTGTAATGTTTCCTGATCTGGGTTGTCTCCTTCAACTGTGTGCCATATATGACATCTTTAAATTACAGACTAGTGTTTTCTTAATTAATTTGTTGATGTGCTATAAAATAATTAGAAATTTTTTATTTTGGGGTGTTGATATTACATTGTGAATTAGTGAATTCTAGACTGAAAAGTCTATCAAAATGAGACTGGTGTTCAACATTCTTTTTTAAGGTGACTTACATTCAAACATAAAAAAGTTACTAGAAAAACTACAAACAGTTCTGAAATTATATAATTTCTTTAGATTTTGCAGCACTGGTATCAATAATTTGATATCATTTTTTCAAAATATCTGAGTAGTAAGATCAAAAAATACGCAGTAAAACTCCCTTATGTAAGGAATGTCCACATTTGACCTTTGAACTTCTTATCTGAACCATAACTTTTAAAGTTTGTAGTAGATGTTTGGGTTAATAATGAAAGACATTACAGCAAGCCCTAAAGCAATGTAAATGCATATTTGCTGTTCTTTCCTGTGAACTAGGTTAAGAATAATGTGCCATTTTAATACTAAATAAACTACCCAAAAGTCTTGTGCAAGTAAGAGCAAAATATATGAAATAAAGAATTAGCAAAGGAGTCACAATAGTAAAAAGAGTATCGGGTGTTTGTGATGCATATGGCCAAAGCGAATCTTCTCCAGCATCTCAAATGGTCCCCAAGCCCTCCATGAGTGACCCCTGAGCACAGAACCAGTAATAAGCCCTGAGTATCACCAGGTATGGGCCCCAAATAAAAAATAAATAAACTAAAAAAATTATAAAATGTAATAAGGGAATGACCTTGTAAAATTATGTGGCGCAATCCCAATTGGAAGCTAGATACAATGATAATCTTTAACAGAGCACATAATGCAGCAAGATCAATATGGCAGCTTATATTGTTTTTAAGTGGAAGTTAGTGAGAAAAGGAATAGCAATGGCTTTGAAAATCTGGTGGGCCAATTTAACTTTCCACAGGTGGATTGTAAATAAAATCAAGAAAATTTTTAAAATAAAAGTGATAGGGGATAATAATGTACATCCTAATTCTTAAAAATTAAGATCTCGGGCCAGAGCGATAGCCCAGCGGGTAGAGCATTTGCCATGCACACGGCCGGCCTGTGCCGGCCTGGGTTCGATCTCCATCATCCCATATGGTCCCCGAGCACTGCCAGGAGTAATTACTGATTGCAGAGCCAGGAGTAACCCCTGAGCATCGCCAGGTGTGACCCAAAAAGAAAAAAAAATTAAGATCTCAGGGACAGAGGAGAAAGTAATATTATTGAGTTTAATGTATTTGTAATAAATGTTATGCCTTAAATATTACAATTGTACTTCATCTCTTTATATAGCCATTAAATTCTCATAAAAATATTCTTTATATCATGCTACAAAGAAAACTTCATTGAATTAGGAGAAACAAAATCTATATAGGTAACATTCTTGGATCACAATCAAATAAAGCTAAAGCTAATTAAACTAGAAATGCTTTTGTAGAAATCACCTCAGGACTTGAAAACACTTTTTAAGTGATACTCAAAAATAGAAATGAGATTAGTTGCATTACATTTAAAAATAAGTTTTTAAGTCATAGAATATCATAAATTATTACTATTTGTGTATTCTCAGGAAAGCATATGCTTTTACTTTACCTAAGATTAAAGCTAAGTCCTGGGTAATAGCTCAAATTGTTGGACACCTGCCTAGAAATTTCCACTGCTGAGTTTGATACCTATAATTGTATGTCTCTTACCTCAGAACTCCTGCGGTAGACGTGTTAACCTCTGGGTACTGCAGAGTGTGAATGTCATAACAGGATAAAAGAAAAAACCCTGAAACTAGTTAAGTAAGCTACTTATGCAGAAAGGAATAAAAGAAAAGATTTTTAAAGATGAGGTCAGAAACTTGTGAATTTGAGATGACCCAAGATATCTGTATTCTGATAAATCACTAGAGGTGATTTTTATAAATGGCTATAATTAACAACCATGGGACATATATAATTTTGATCCCAAACTTTGACAATTTTTTAATAAAAAGAAAATTAGAATTTAATATTGCTTAGAAAAATATGCAACACTCACGGTGGTATAATAAAAATACTTGATTTAAAAAAATAAACAATTGCTGATGAAAATGAAAAAAAATGCAACAAATTGACATTTCACTTAATTACTAATGCAAAATTGCATTTCAATATATAGAATGCAAAACCAAGTATTCATTTTCAGTATCTAATTCAATAATAAGACAATTTATATTACTGAAATATACAAGAAGATATTGATAGATGTGTTCACTGTATCACTGTCTTCCCGTTCATCATCGATTTGCTTGAGCGGGCACCAGTAATATCTCCATATGACCTGTCTCATGCAAGTAGAGCCCAAGGGCACCTGCTTGCTCCAGGAACATAAAGAGCCTCAAAACCATTCCATCAGGTCATGGGAATGAGGTCTATAATTTTTACTCGTATCTGGCATATCAAATACGACACAGGTAGCTTGCCAGGCTCTGCCATGCAGGGAGCATACTCTTGTAGTCATCTCAAAATCCAGCATTTATTGATGAACTGTGCGGCCGCAAGCAGCCGCGTGAGCCGGGCTGTGATAGGCTGGTTTGCTGGGGGGAGTTCTGATGAGGGGGAAGTCCGGATGTGGAAAATGGAGGTCCTCATGGAGTGGGGGGGTCGTCTGGCTTGTTGTGAGGCTCTGCTGGGGTGGCGGGCCAGGCTAGAACCTGCCATCCCTCCTGGGCCATCGCCTGGGAGATGTGTTAAAGCAACAATAAAATTTTGTAGCTTTTACTTTGAAAACTCTTGTAAAAGTTTTTAAAAAGTTTTGTAGGAACATTTGAATTAAATGAATAAGCATCTACTTTAAGCAAAGAGACTATATTTCATTGTGAAGCACAATAAGTTTTCATGTAAAACTTAGGAAAAAGAGAAAATGTCTGTTTTGAGCCATTTTGACAACCTTTGGAAATTGTGAGCAATGTACTAATCAATTTAGATTTTTAGGTCAATATTTACTGAATAATGCCATAAATCAATTTTGTCAGGAAGATTAAGAAGTATATGTATAACAAAAGAGGAGTAAAATTGCCATTATATGTAGATGTTGATACTTCTTTGGTGTCTAGCTGACTTTGAGTCCAAAGAGGATTTTCTAAGAGTTTTTTTTTTTAGGTTCTTATGGATATAGGAGCTCAGTAGGAGAGACAACATTCCATTTCACATATTTAAGTAATCAGAAATGTATTAAAATAATAAATATTCAAAATAAGTTCAATGAAGACATATATTTATATGGATCACTTTAAAAATGTATATAATAGTCAATTGTAAAAATTAGTAAAAGGATATTCTAAGGAAATTGATATTATAGGCATAAGCAAAAATAATATCTAATACCTAGGAACTTATTTTGAAAATGTTTGCAAGCTACTAAAATGAACTGTAAAACTTTAATATTATACCCTTGAAAATAATTGATAATAGAATCCAGGGGGTAGCATAGCAGTTAGGGTAAAAAATCTAACATGCTCCATGTTGAGTTCTATCCTCCACACAACAGTGTCCACTTCCAAGCATCACCATACACAGCCTGGAAATCCCCAGGCACCACTGGGTATGATCCTGGAAGCTCCCTTGTACCCAACACTACTAAGATGGCCCAGTAAGGGCACCCAGGACCTGAGCAGCAGAGAATTCTTACACTCTTGCACTAAACAGTCCAGTTAGCCAAGAATTCCCCCCCAAAGCTTCCTGACCACTTAGGAGCCCCTCTTCCTTCCAAGAAAACACTGAACTTATTTTTAAAAAAATCAAGACATGGAAGTCTTGATTTTTTACACAATTAACAAAAGCTAAAAAATACTTTAAATGAATGGAGAAAAGAGCAACCTTACATAATCTTAATAAACTAGAGGGCAATTCCAAAATATATCAGCACAAAGTCATTCAACTCAGCAATTCCACTTACAGAAAATTTGCCTCAAAATGTTGAACTGTGTGTAGATTGCAAAATAGTTAATAATAGTAAAATGAGGATCAAAATTAGGGAAATAAGTGAACTCTCAGTAATTGCAAATTGAGCAATATATGTGGGCCAGGGGTGTGGCTTAGTTTGGTGTCTGACAGAACAAAAATGAATCATTAATAGAGGTTTATAATATAGTAAATAGCAACTTGGTTGACAGTTTATTATTGGATTATGATTTGAATTCAAATCCTATTTCCTCTATTTTTTTCTAGCTAGGGTTTGGAATAATCCAATGCCTTTCTAGTCTCATTTATTTCCTCTGTGAAATTTAAAATACACTGCTTAACGTATACAAACTATAAAAGTATTTTTTATTCTGAATCCCTTTTTAAAAATATCTTTTAAAATATTATAAAATATCTTTTATAGAAATATATCCATTGATAAAGATAGTTTATTTTACAGCATTTTCTAAATGTTTCCACACTGACCTCATATATCTAGTCAATTATTTTCTTAAATGTCAATAAGACTATCTGGACTTTGGGCTGGAAAGACAGTAGAAGGGATAAGAGCCATGCCTTGCATAGAGCCAACACAGGTTTGAGTCCCAGAAACACAGAGTCCCAGACACCGATCTGGAGGTAAACCCTGGCACCTTAGAGACCCAAACACTGTCCTTCCATTAAAAGCTCTTCAGGTCCTTTCATTGAAAGTCTTGCCTGGTCAGACAAGAATTGCATGGAGGAAACGTGGGTCTCCTGAGCTACATAGAGAAAAAGAGAAAGAAATTAAGAAACCTGCCACAGAGGCAGGCTGGGGGGGGGGGGGGGGGGGGAGGGAGGCAATTGGAGACACTGGTGGTGGTAAATGGGGACTGGTGGTGGGAGGTGCTGGAACACTGTATGACCGAAACCCAAATATGAACATCTTATGAACATATTTGTAACTGTATATCTCATAGTAGTGTAATAAAAAAAATTTTTTTTAAGTGAAAAAAAAGAAAACTCAATGGGAGCTTAAACTTAATTGAGGCATAGTTTTATGAAAATAATTGCCTACATCCAAAATGTTGGTCCTGAAAAATACCAATGGTATTTTCAAGTCTGTTGGAAGGATCCTTACATAGACAAGCTGATATCCTTTGCTCAAAACAGAGGTTTAACTGTAACTCACATTAGAATCACCTGCAGGATTTGCACAAACACAAGTTGTAGGCCCTAACTATGGAGTTCCTAATTCAAAAGATCTAGTGTAGCAACCCATATAGGATTTTTTCTGATGATTTCTCAGATGATTTCCAATGCTGATGCTCGGGTGCCTCACATTGAGAACCACTGAAAATAGCTGGCATGGCTGACTTTCTTGATCAAATTACTCAAAGCTTTTCCAAAGTAAAATGGTCTTTTATTCAGTGTGTTTGAAGTGAATACTAAGTATGATTGCAAGATGTAATGTATAAATAAAATTTATAAAGCAATTTATAGATATACCCAGAAAACCACTAAAGCAAGTTGACTTGTATTACACTAGCCCCTCCTTAACATATCTTGACACATATTTTTATGTAGATATCCAAATCTCAGATATCCAAGATCTCATGCAAGTTAAAAAGAAGCAATTTCTTTTATAAAAGTCTTCCACTTTTGTTATCTAAAAGTTTACAGTTTCTTGGTCTCAACTTGAAAGGATGGATGTAGAGGACTGGAGTGATATCACAGACAGGGCATTTGCTTTGCATGCAGTGACTTGGGTTCACTCAATTCCCAGAATCCCATCTTGTCTCTGTTACCCTGCCAGGAGTGATCTCTGAGAGCACAACCAGGAGTAAGCCGTGAGCACCTGTGGGTATGGCTCAAAATATACAAAAAAAATTAATAAATGTGCAATAATAGTATATTATTTGAATACACATGCTCTGTGACCTTTATGATGTTGTTATTTTACCCAATTGCTGTTAGGCAGAAGATTTTTCTAAGGAAACATTTTCATGAAATGTCACAAAACTATTTATAGACCAAGCTTCTACATTTCTTGCAGAATTTTCTTTAAAAGGAAAACTTCATGTTTCTTTCATTTTATGGAGTAAACATGAATAATATTCAAATCTAAATACATTCTAGTTGAAAACACTCACTGTATCACTGTATCACTGTCTTCCCGTTCATCATTGATTTGCTCGAGTGGGCACCAGTAACATCTCCATATGTCCTGTTTCATGTTAGTAGAGCTCAAGGGAACCTGCTTGCTCCAGGAACATAAAGAGCCTCAAACCATTTCATCAGGTCATAGGAATGAGGTCTATAATTGTTACTGGTATTTGGCATACCAAATAAGACACAGGTAGCTTGCCTGGCTCTGCCGTGCGGGTAACATACTCTGTAGTCACCTCTAAATAAAGCATTAATTGATGAATTAATTCCAAGCCGGGCTGTGATAGGCTGGTCTGCTGGGTGGAGTTAGACAAGGGGGAAGTCTGGTTGTGGAAAATGGAGGCCCTCATGGAGTGGGGGTAGTCTGGCTTGTTGCGAGGCTCTGCTGGGGAGGCGGGCCAGGGCTAGAACCCACTATCCCTCCCAGGTGCCTCATGAGCAACTGAGCACAGGGAGAGCCAGTAGCAGCTCTGCCCCATGTCTGTGAGTCTCTGGATCAGCATACCTGGGCCAGATTTAAAAAAAGACTGCTGCAGGGTGGATCTCGATGAGCTGGGCTGTGATAGGCTGCTCTGCTGGGTGGAGTTCTGACAAGAGGAAAGTCTAGATATGGAAAATGGAGGCCCCCCATGGGTGGGGTCATCTGGCTTGTTGTGAGGCTCTGCTGGGTTGGCAGGCCAGGGCTAGAACCCGCCATGCCTCCTGGGTGCCTCATGAGTGGCTGGGCACAGAGAGAGCAAGTAGCAGCTCTGCCCCATGTCTGTGAGTCTCTGGATCAGCATACCTGGGCCAGATTGAAAACAAAATCAATAGTCATTGAAATAACACAACTGTCCCCTGAATTGAGGGCAGGAGCAGGATTGTGCCATGCCCATAGAGCTCAGAGCTTAACTCTTATTTCTGTGATCAGGGATCACTCCTAATTGTGCACAGAGGACCATATGTGGAGCTCTTGGTTGAACAGTGACATGCAAGGCAATTACCTTAACCCTTCTACTGTCTCTCCAACCCTGACTCTCTATTTTGCACTGACCATAAGTTATAAATCATGCTTAGAGTTTAAGATATTTAAAAGATAAAATAAGAATGTTTTGCTACATATGAAGTTACATAAAATTCAAATTCATAGTTTCATTGTAAAACAGCCATAGTCAATCTTTTGTGTATAATCTATTAGAGCTCTTGATAGTGACCGAGTTGAACAGCTGCAGCATCAGACTGATATGGTCAATATTTCCTTCTGGCCATCAATGAAAATTTTTCTGATACTTAAAACAACCAAAAATTTGCTTTCCAAAATCAAGTGGGGGAAAAAGTTAACAAGAGCTAATGGGTAAACAGGCATCATGGCTTTAGTTATACTGGTGATATGGGTGAGTGGTATAGCCACACATCCAAAACATGAACTCAATAATGGAAACATGAGATCTAAGTTGCAACTACTTGCTTTGTATTGTGCTTGTCAAGTTAACAGGCATGGCATGGGGTGGAGACTGGGAGTATAGAAGGAATTTGGGAACACTGGTGGAGGGAAGGTGACACTGGAGGTTTGATTGATGTTGAAATATTATATGCCTGATACTCAACTATAACTTTATTATATGACTGATACTCAACTATAACTTTAACTATAACTATAAATTTACAATAACTTTGTAAATTAAAGTTCTTTAATTAAATTTTAAGCTGATTTTCATAACAGAATTTTAGTAAAAATACTCCCCAAATCCCATACATAATTGTACACTTTCAGTAAATAAAAATATAGTAAGCCCCCTTTACTTCATTTAGCTTAAAAATCTTCTTACACTCCAAAATGCTAAAGATAGAGATGAGATTTTACTGACATTGGTACTTTTGAATGTCTTTAGATATACAACTTTATAGATAACTGATATTGTTATTACAATTTGTAATATTGTTATTATAAATAACTGATATTGTTATTCCGCACAGACTAGCTATTAAATGCTTTTTTGAAAAAGTGGTTTATAAAACTGCCATACACAAATATCATTGTTTATGCAGTTATAATGATTTATTTAACTGCTTTAAGAAGTGTCTGGATTCCCCAGTGTCTGATATCCAAAATGCGTGATGGTTCCTTATTGGTCCCCCCATATACTGTCCCTGGTTCACATTGACTTCTCGCTGGCTTTGTCCTTCAAAATCCACTGCTCTCCTCCTGCTTGGTTGCTTATATTTGTGGTCTTCTAGTCCTTGCTAATACTTGCTACTCTCTGTCCCTTTCAGCTTTTATTGGAGGGGGAAAAGAGCATCTGTTTGTGCTCAGGGCTTACTCCTGGCTCGTCACTCAAGGATCACTCTTAACAGGCTCAGGGGAACTTACTGGGTGCCAAGAATCAAGCCCAGTTCAGCTGTGTGCAAAGCTAGCTCCCTGTCTGCTATTCTGCAGCTCCAGCTCCCTCTTTGATTCTTCTTGATCCTCCAGTCACATACTTCTTTTCCCACCATATACCATGGTCGTGAATGTAGGCTCCAAATCTGCAGTTCCTCCAGGTCAAAGAGAGGAATCAAGAGGAAGTTCTGTGTCCTGTGTTCCACCTTTGGAATGTGCTGGTCTCCACCCCTTAGTCATTTCCATTGTCTCTCTTACTGGATATCCCATGTTGGTGAAATTTTAAATGACCAATTGTCTTTACTATATTGCCAGGTGACCACACCTATCAAATAAACAACATCAGCTTGAGGAAACTAAAGACTTTGTCAATATTTACCTATGATTTCCCACACTCTGTGAAAATAGAAGCAAACATGACAACATCTCAGTATCTATATTGCAAACCATAATGCCGGGGAGAGAAAGAAAGAGAGAGAGAGAGAGAGAGAGAGAGAGAGAGAGAGAGAGAGAGAGAGAGAGAGAGAGAGAGAAGGAGAGTGCCTGCCACAGCAACAAGTGGGAAGGTGGCGGGAGAAAAACTGGCGGGGGGGGGTCCATCCATGGTGGGAAATGCACACGGAGATGGAGATGGGTGTTGGAGCTTTGTGTGCCTGAAACAGACATGAACAGATCTATAATTGCGTTTCTTAAGGTGATTCAATTAAGAAAAAAAAAAACATGAGAGCAATTGGAAGGTCTAAAGTACTACTTGGCAGAAATACAACTTTTGTTCATGTTTTCTGTACACTTATTGTTATAAAACAACATGAGTGTCTTGTCACCATGGATATAATCTATGTACATGAATTGACTTTTCACTTGATATTTAGGATGCTTTCTGTAGTGAAGGCCTTCCGAGTGTCCTCAGTTCAGCTGAATAAGTGTGCAGACCTCCTGGGAGGAAGCTTATATATCTCTTAAAGGAGAAAAAAATGATGTTTGCCTAAGGGAGCTAAGAAATATACGGCATCTGAGAAAATATATTATACTAAGTTGATAAGTGAGCAGGACCTGCAAGATCCTTTCTGCAAGACCTTTCTACAAGGAGGAAAGAGTTCTCTCAACATTAGGGAAGCTAAAGTTAACACTCTTCCTGTTGCAGGTGGACCCCACGGGTGACTTATGTGAGGCAGGAAGGAGAGAGAGATGGTCGCTTTCTCCTCAGCCGCCTCTGCCACCCGGGATCTGCTGGGCAGGCTTAGGACTGATAAAGTCTGCGATGAGCCCTGACACGGCGTGGGCCTGAGCCCCACCAGCCCCACGAGGTGGCCGTCAAGCCACACCTGATGCCCACTTGATCTCTAGGCACGGGAGTTAATCCCCACCACCCGAGGTTTCTCGGAGAGCCATGGACTCAGGCTGCAGCGAGGAATTGCTCTTTGCAGGAAAGGAAAGTCAGTCCTAGGCCTTACCCAGGTCTGCCTTAAGTTCTTGTCTTTCTCGCAGAAAAGAATTTTCAGGAGTCGAGGAGCAGTGAAGTAAAATAGGTTTTATTAAGGGAGGTTTTAGGAGAGGGGGAGGGAGAGAAAGAAAGTAAGAGAGAGAGTACACATCTCAAGAGGGGAGATGCGGGCAACACACGTGCTCAGGCAGCATGTGTGCGCAGGCAACATGTGTACCCAGGCAGCTTGTGCGCACTGTCCTTTGTTCAGGACGGCTTTTATAGATTTCTCCCCAAGTTACTCCCATCTGGGGCTTTAACCTTGGTTGCTAGGGCCCCGTTGCCAAGGGGAGTAGACTTTGGGAGTGGTCTTCTGTGAGCTGGGTGCTGGGTGGGAAGGCTGATTTATCTTCCTTAGGAGAGTTAATTATCTAAAGCCTTTAGAAGGGTCAGTGGCCTATGGGCTTCACACATTCCCTTTTGGCCTTCCCTTCCCCCAGGGTCTATTGTTGATAGTGGTCTTGTCAAGTTTGGTTTCGGGCTTTCAATCAGGTGTGGCTCTGGATCTCCTCTTCTTCGGGAATTTTTATTGCCATGTGGCGCCCCCTGTCTGCCTGCCTACAACATTCCTACCTCTCCAAGACCCGTGAGCAGATTAGTCAGAAGTCACTTCAGTATTTGTAACTAAGCTGAAGTTAGAACCCCAGAGCACATGCCCAGGCTGGTAGTATTCTGGGACTTGTCCTGGAACCCCTTCTCCAGAGGGTAGTCTGTCTGCAAGGAAAAAAAATAAAAGATCTGACAAATAACAGTTCACACTTTAATTTGATATTTGGGTTTTCCTTTTTACTCTTGAAAAAGCTTTGAAAATGTAAAGTTCTAAATATCAAGTTAAAATTTTAACACCCAGGTCTGAAGAGATTATAATGGAAAAGGCTGGTGCTTTTGCAGCCAGCTCTGCAGTGAGCTGTCCCCCAGGACTAGCCTGGAGTGATTCCTGAGCACAAAGCCATGAAAAAGCCCTGAGTGCAGCTGGATGTGGCCCCAAAACAAAAATCGGGTTTTTAGCTTTTCCCCCTAAACCCAATTTGAGCAAAAGTAACTCTGCTAGTGTATGTTTCACTGTGGGTTTAAAAGTTTGGGGAATAAATCTAAGAGGCTTTGTGACCAATCATTTGTTACATGACAATGTGGCCTCTTGTGACCTCTCAAGAAGGATCAAAAAGCAATTATCAAGCATCCTTTTGCATTGCAAAGGCAAGATAAAACTTTGAACTCACATCAATGCCTTCTAAACTTTAACCATTGGAGCACAAAAGCAAACTCATTTATATCATTTATTAATATTTTAATTTGAATAACATTCGTAGATCACACTCTAGAATGGTTCTTTTTCAGAAAAAAAAAATATCTTGCCTAGAGGCCCGTTACTGGAAATCAGTTTTCTTAAGTGAACAAACAGAAGGTGCCCCCAATTGTACCTAAGGCTACTACTTCCCCACCCACCGCTACAGGACCTGGGAGTGGGGTTGCATATCTCTCATTTGGTAAAATGCCTAGAGTCAAACAAGCTAATGTTTAGTTTGAAGAAAGCATGTATATATTGGTCTTAAATATTCTACCAGTATTTCTCTAATCAACATAAATATATGAATGAGACCCAGAGATATGGTTCAAGTGGAAAAATATATGTACAAGATTTTGAATGTGGTCTTTGGTACTACATGCACTGCTGGGTATTTCCCAGTAGAGCCCTAGGGCATGACCATGTGTGGTCTTTACAAAAGTATACACACACATACATAATATATATACATATGTACTAATATGTAAGTGTATATATACATATTAATGATCCATCTTACGATTAATTTTATTGAACTATACCTTTAAAAAATGGTTAATTTTACCTTTACAGACATCCCAGCTCAGAAACTAGACTTTTGTAGGTAAAGATGCTATGATATGATATAAGTGATATGTACCTTACCAAAATAACCAAGTTGTGTTTCATGTAAATATTTTTACAGTGCTTAGTGTTAAAATTTAGATTAAGTTCATAGAAATTGAATACAACTTAAAATCAGTTATATTGCTCTAAGCTAGTGCTGCTACTGGCTATAATGTTAGGCAGTACAAACTTAAAAATTAGAGTGATGCAAATAAAAGTATACAGGTTGCTTTAGCATTGCTCTTAGAAAGAGGTTAGGCATGAGAAGTGATTAGAGAGCAAGCATATTCAAGATAGGAGAGTTGTAAAACATGAACTTTGGAGTTAGACTATATCCTTTTTGTTGTTTTTTAAATCTGACATCCATATACACTTCAGCTTTTCTATGTGTAAAGGAATAATATCTGCATTATTAGCCTCTTAAGATGAAATGAAATCATATAAATTATGGACTTTGAAAGATAGCACATTCCAAAGATTTAAAATTATAACTATATTTATTAATATCTATGGAAATCATGATATTTGTTTGCATTTAAGTATGGGGCAACTCTGAGGTGATTATAATTTAACTGCTTGAGGGCTTTGGAGGTGAAGGAAAGAAAGAGCCAAGCACTTTCACACATTTTGATCACTTGGTCACTTGAATCCCGATATTCATTGATTTGCACGGCGTGCGCCAGTCACATTTCCATTGGACCCTATCACGTGCCAATGTAGCCCAATGGCATCTGGTTGATTCAGGAATATGAAGAGCCTCAAATCGTTCCTTCGGTGTCTTGACAAGGAATCACACATGCTATTCAGGTCTCCCAGAGAGGAATCGAAAAAGCTATGCTTGGAATATCACGCCTCACTCAAGTGAGAGAAGGAATCCGGAGTTCTGACCTCCGTCACTATTCCAGAATCAGGGATGCTGTCTCGTCTGCCAAGGCATCAAAAATCAGATGGGCTGGACATGTAATGCGATTTGGAGATGACCGCTGGACTAGAGCCATTACTGACTGGATTCCACGGGATGTCACACATTTTATTGCATTATAAAATATATATCATAGAAAAAAAGCACCAATCATAAGTTTACAGCTCAATGAATTTTCACAAAGCAAACACACATGTAACCAACAACCAAATCAGGAAACATTTAGAAAGTGTTAAAGCTCACTGACAAAAGAAACCATTGTCCTGAATGCTGACACTTAAAATAAAATCTGTATGAGTTTATCAGTCTCTTACTTTATTCACTGTCATAGTTTTGTGTTGGTAGCTGCTAACTTGTTTTTACTATTATGTTGAATTTCAACATGCGCATATATCCACAATTTATTTTCCCACTACACAGCAGATAAACTCGGGTTATTTCTGTTTTGCAGCTATTATACTTACTACATACTTTCTAGTTTATGCTGGGATTTGAGCTGTTAATTGTAGAGTTCTGAAAAATAAGACTCATTCATCCTGTTATTTCATGTGCAGGAACCTTGGATAAGCACAAAGAAGTAGAGGAACTTGTGGCAAAGTTCCTGAATGTGGAAGCAGCTATGGTCTTTGGAATGGGATTTGCAACAAACTCGACGAATATTCCTGCACTGGTTGGAAAGGTGAGAATTTGTTAGCATGACTCTGAAGCTTTATTATTCTTAAAAATTATAACTTTAATCAGAGCCATTGTAAGTTATGATTGAAACAATTTTATTCTTAGGAAAGGAATTGTATATACAACTTTTTAAAAGCTTAACCCAACAAATTCCTTTATCCAGAAATTCTGGTTATAGGTATACAGTTCTAGATATGGACTGAAAACTTTATTTGCAATAGTGGTTTAATAAAGTCTACTAAACCTTTAGGTTCCCAAGTCCTCATAGGGAATGAAGCAAATAGTTCTGTTTGGACAATGGGTTGTTCTCATTTGTTCGTTTATTCAATAAATCACTTACTGAGAACCTACTATGTCCTCATATGAGGCAAGGCATGAGTCATACAAAGGTAAACTTTACTTAAAACTCGTAAATGTATGTACTTTGGAGTTTACTAGGATAACAATGCACTAAGTAAAATAAAATAAATACCACAAAAAGGTTCATACATACATACATAAAAAAGCAAAATTTTTTGCCTCAAACTTCTTGAAAAGGACTGGGAAAGCTGGGCAAAAATGAAGGTCTAAGAACTGAATTTTATTAGTCATCTTTTAAGATAAATTATTATAAAGTTATATGAACTCTATATTATAAAGTTTTTTAGCCTTCTGCTAATCCTATTTTCTTCATATGATTCCTGCTTAGTAGTTGATCCCATATCTCATGTTATTGTCCTCAGTTTACATAATTTTCACCTGTGGCCCCCTTTGAATACTCTGGGTATCTATAGTAGAACCAATATACAGGTCCTGTTGAGAAAAAACTAGTGTAAATCATTCTAGAGTGTTTGAAATTCTTTATTAAAATGAGATAAAGAAACACTTCATTCATTTTAAGTAATTTCCATAATTAAATTTGTTGTAAAAGAAAAACTTAACATAATGACTAAATTCATTTAAAATTCTTGTATTCTACATTGAAAAAATATAAGAAGAGAAAACATCTATCTAGGACATTAAGACATTAAGTATTGGGACTTTTTTATTTCATCTGTGTATTAGATGTTAATTATATCAATGTATTTCTTGCATGTGGGTATTGCATTGTGATTTTGTAAGTGAATATCTTTATTCTTAGCAAATATATAACAAAGTATTTAAGGGTAAGGCAAAATGATTTTGACAAGTTACCCTGAAATTTTCACTAATAATAAATATATAAACACATATTGGCCAATTGATTGTATAGCAGGTAGGGCACTTGCCTGAGAAGTAGCTGATCTGGCTTCAAGTTTAGCACCAAAGATGACCCCTGACCCTGCCAGGAATGATCCCTGAGTCAAGAATAAGCTGTGAACAGTGCTAAGTGTGCCCCTGCCCACACCAAAGCACATCTTGAGTATGAGATGTGGCCATTTACTGACTGCTGCCAAAGCATATTGCAAATGGTTTCTTAATGTAATGACAAACTGAAAGGTTCTAGTTAGCAACAAAAGACAGAAGGCCATCTGTTTGTAACTGGAGCTTCAGTATGCTTGAGGCAACCGATAATTTAGAAAAATTTTAATTATAAATAAAAATTCTACAAAACTTAATAAGAAATAGATTAAACTCTTCCTCTTGTCTTATATATAATTACCCATTTTTAGTTTTCTAAATACAAACTTCCTAACTGTATAGCAGTAATACTTTTGCCAATTCAATGGAGAAGGAAAATTGGAAAACAAATGTGAATTGCCCTGCAGGAAATACCTCTGCTGTCCAGAAGAAATACACTTAAATAATTAAACACTGCTTCAAATGATCCTAGCCAATTTACATCCTAACCAATCACACATCAATCAAGATTTTGAATGATCTTCTTTTGAAAGTTATATGCAAATTATTAGATTTAATCCTTTAGAAGTCGTCCTCATTTCCATCAATTAACTGCTGCATAGGATTGTTATCCACCTTTGCCAGGTTAAATTCTTAGCTTCCTGGAAGTAAAGAGGGTTTGGAGAATTTGTGTTACAGGTCAGGAAAGACCCTCCTGTTCCTATGTGCTTTGTTTTCTTTAATTTTATTTATTGGCTTCTTTTTTTTGTGCTTATTTTCTGCACAGGGCTGCCTTATTTTAAGTGATGAGTTGAACCATGCATCTCTTGTGCTTGGGGCCAGACTCTCAGGTGCAACTATAAGGACCTTCAAACACAACGGTGAGTACAATATATTTATGCAACATGTAGAATTTGCTTCTGGGTGAGAAATACAGATTACTATGTTTTTATCCTTGCTCTTCAAATTAAGAACTTAGCCTATTGAAAGCGGCGCATTCGTTGATGGTTTCCTAACCTCAGGTGACCCAGAACAAATGCCTGAAGTACATCAAACATTTTTAAGTAGCACTGAAATACAATAGTGCAACTGATTCTAGTGGTCTTAAAATACAATCTCTGAAAGCATGATAGATAGATAGATAGATAGATAGATAGATAGATAGATAGATAGATAGATAGATAGATAGATAGATAGATAGATAGATAGATAGATAGATAGATAGATAGATAGATAGATAGATAGATAGATGCTATACATATCTATATAGATATATATCTATATATATATCTATATATCTATATATATATATATATATCTATTTATATATCTATCTATCTATCTATCTATATATATATCTATATATCTGTATAGACATATGGATAGATAGATAGATAGATAGATAGATAGATAGATAGATAGATAGATAGATAGATAGATAGATAGATAGATAGATAGATAGATAGATAGATAGATAGATAGATAGATAGATAGATAGATAGATAGATCGATCGATCTATGGATCTATAGATCTATATAATCTATATAAATATCACTATCACTATCTTCCTGTTAATCATCTATTTGCTAGAGCGGGCACCAGTAAGATCTCCACATGTCCTGTCTCATGCTAGTAGAACCCAAAGGCATCTGCTTGCTCCAGGAACATAAAGAGCCTCAAACCATTATATTAGCTCAGGGGAATGATCTAATATAAATGTTACTGGTATTTGGCATATCAAATACTACACAAGCAGCTTGCCAGGCTTGCTGTGTACGGGTGGCATACTGTTGTAGTCACCTCTAAATAAAGCATTTATTGATGAACCGCGGGGCCGCTAGCGGCCGACAGTACCCCCCTCTTTTCTCTTTATAAATTTTGCCACCATTATTTCAAATCACAAATTCTTTAGATTAGAAAACCCTAACAACCCCATGCAGAAACATCCGCTCCCAAAACATAGACAGTAGCCTTTTGAATTTTACTAATCATTTCAGATACCAAAATAAGAAATCATTCTTTGATTTACCTTTGATAGCTTTTGTACCTCAGTTATTTACAGAGCAGTTTAGCTTCTTACAGAAAAAATGCAACCATTTCACAGGTCTCTGATCTCACCTCTGGTTTCTAGCTCCAGTTCCACAATCCTTTTCTCTTTTTTTTTTTTTTGATTTTTTGGGTCACACCCGGCAACGCTCAGGGGTTACTCCTGGCTCTGCACTCAGGAATTACTCCTGGCGGTGCTCGGGGACCATATGGGATGCCAGGGATCGAACCAACTATATAAATATATAGATCTATATATATATATGATATATATATATTGATAGATATAGATATATCTATATATAGATATCTATATATCTATATCTATATATAGATAGATCTATAGATCTTAGATCTATATGCCTATATAGCTATATATAGATATATAGATATATAGATATATAGATGTATAGATATATAGATATAGATATATTAGATATATAGATATATAGATATATAGATATATAGATATATAGATATATAGATATGTAGATATATAGATCATAAACTACCCATTCAACTTCATTGAAATATGTCAAATTTATTGAAGTATAATGAAATGAACTTCACTGACACTCAGAACTTAGTTGTGTGTTGAGTGATGAGAAGATAGGAGGCTATTTCTGCTTAAAGACTTGAAAGGACAGCATGAGACGTTTTATTTTTTCTTTTATTATAACAGCGTGTGATAGACATTTACAAATCTGTTTATGATTGGGTTTCAGTCATACAATGTTGCAGCACCCATCCCTCCACCAGTGTTCATTTCCCACCAACATTGTCCAAAGAATCTCTTCGCCTCTCCCCAACCTGCCTCTATAACAAGCATCCTTTCTTCTATCTTATTTCTTCTTTTTCTTCTTCCTTCTTTTCTCCTGCTCCTCCTCCTCCTTCTTCTTCTTCTCCTTCATCTTCTTCATCTTCTACTGAAATCTCTCATTTATAAAATGAAAATGTTGAACTATATAATGATTCTTCTAATTTAAAACTTATATTTCTATTTTATTATTAATCTTAGAACACCCCAGATAGATAGAGATGTGCACATAAATGTGTGTGCATACATAATTCTTCTATGAGCATATACAATTTTTTACTCTTTTCCTTCTCACTGCCTTTCTCTCCTGCTTTCTGAGCTCTACTTTTTCTGGTCTAACTCTTGGCATTTCCCTATATCTTCAGTGAAAAAGAAAAAAATGAAGTATAGAAAATTGATGAAGACTTGAGGAAGATACTGTTATGTCCCTCTAACAGAATCTCAAAGCAAGAGTAATTGTCCCACAAGACAGGGAACAAAATGCATAGGAGTATTTTAAAATGAGCCTTCCTTCCCAACTTGCAGATATAATGATAAATCTGTTTGCACTGAGTGTGTGAGGTGAGATCTGGATATGCCTGAAGCACCTTTGTCATCTCTGTGAACGTGAATGCTCTAGAAGCAAATTCAGGTCCATGTTCTCTAGAGAAATTCTCAGAGCCCCCTCAGATTTATTACTCAATGATGACATCAAACTCAACGTTAATTCAAACTATATTCACTTTGCTTTTTTTTGTTGTTAATTGTGCTTAGTGCTTGGGGCTAGATCTACACATGGTGCTGGGGATTAAACCCAGGGCTACACCACATGAGCCTCAACCTCAGCCTTATTTCACTTTTATATAGGATGGGTGTGGCAGGGTCCACCTCTAGCAGTGCTCAGAACTCAAGTATCCTACTCACTGTAAGACCTCTCAGACCCCCTGTATCCACATCTTAAATTTATCAGACACTCAAATTTGGCCAGCCTTTGGTAAGCTCATTTGAATCTCTCCTGTCTTATTTTACCAATTGTTATGTCTCTATTAAAATTATTCTCACCGATTTGTGAATTCATATCTGAAATGAATACTGTTTAGCAGAAACCGTTCAAGAAGTATTTTCACTAAATAAACCAAAATTGTCTTCTATCTAAACACAATTATGATAGTCTCGATTATTTGGAATGACAAGTAGTTGGTGATTAAAGTTACTATCTACTTGGAAAAGGATAAAGAAGATAGAAAGCTTAATCAATTATGCTTCCATCTTTATATAGGGATAAATACAAGTTTCACTCGGAAATAAACATTTACATATTACCTTTAAGAGACAAAATAACTATGTCTTTGTCTATGTTAACCTCTTTTCTTCACTCCGTAAACTGATGGCAATGGCATATGATGCTGGTTGAAACATAGAAACATATGCAAAAGACCTATAACAAGACAAACTTCCAGACTAAGAGAATCCCAAAATCTATATTAAAGATGCAGGCATCTGGATATATTAGTACCCCTAGTATAATGCTATTGTGCATATATACTTCAATGCAATATACATCATGTAATCTTAGTTTCTAAATTTTATTTTTTTCAATTTTAGGTTATTTTAGATTTTTGTTTGCTTGTTTGTTTGTTTGTTTTTGGTCATGCCCTGTGGTACTCAGGGCTTACTTTTGACTCTGCGCTCAGGAGATCATATGAGGTGCCCGGGATGAAATTTAGGTCAGCCACATAAAAAGCAAGAGCCCTTCCTGTTTGTACTACCTCTCTCAACCTCTCACTATGGTTTTTATGTGACTAGTCTAATTTGCCCAGTGTCCTGGATAAATCTTTTACTCTCCTCTCACTATGGTTTTTATGTGACTAGTCTAAAGTTGCCAAAGGGAATAAAAAAATAAAATAAAATGATGATTTTGTAAGCAAAATTTATTGTTCATTTATACAATGCTTCTTTTAAGTTGAACAGTAAACTATGCCTTTAGGGCACCATAAAGGATATAAGGTAATATCTTTAGTATATTAGGACATACAGTCAGTAAAATAAATACCTCAAAGTAACTGCATATGGGTTAAATTTTAAAAAGGGTCATAATAATACTAAACAAAATACAAGGTTTGGCTTGCCTACCATTTATACCTATTAGAAGAGCCAAAATTAAAAAGATGAAAACCCTAAATGTTAGCAAAGATTTGAAGCAATAGAACTCCTACTCATTGCTGAAGCATAATGTTCTACAGCTTCTTGAGAAAACTCTTTGGCAAAGTGTTACAAAAGAGCATATTTCTTTACTATGATCCAGAAATTTCATAACTTGAGATTTCCAAAAGTAGTAGGATCATATATCATAAAGTGCCCATAGAAGATGGTTCATAGTAGTTTTTTTTAATAGGTTTTCACTAGAAAAAACTCAATTTTGTATCATTAGTAGACTTTTTTCTTTGTGGGACACACCAGGTAAGGCTTAGGGATTTCTCCTGACTCTGCACTCAGGAATTACTCCTGGTGGTGGACTATATGGGATTCCAGGGGTTGAACCTAGGTCAGCTATGTGCAAGACCCTACCCCCTTTACAATCATTCCAGTGCCTAGGAAAATTTTTTAATACTTTATAAAAATGACTCCATAATTTTTAAAGGAATAAATTACTATTACAACCATGCAGATGACTCTTAGAAATCATTGTCACTTGTGTGCCCATGTTCATCGATTTGCTCTAGTGGGTACCAGTAACATCTTCATTTGTCCCTGTCATGTGCTAGTATAGCCCAAAGGCCTCGGCTCACTCCAGGAACATGAAGAACCTCAAACCATTCCTTCATTTCATGGGAATTAGTTCTAGTCTAGTTACTGTTTATGTCATATCAAAAACAACATGGGTAGCTTGCCAGGCTCTGCTGTACGGGCACTCTTAGTTTTTGCATTTACTGATGGACCGCAGTACATTCCTACCACCTGTCCCTTGAGGTGTTGCAGGTGTGGCTGTGGTGCCCGGCTGCATTGGCAGGTGGCAGACACGAGACAGGCTTGTCTACAACCAAGGTTTTGCCCCAGGGGCCCTGGATGGTTGATGGTCTGACACAGAAAAAGACTGGGCCCCCTGGGATGATCCCAGACCCACAGCAGAGCCTGGCAAGTTACCGTGGTGTATTCAATATACCAAAAACAGTAACAATAACGGACCTCATTACCAATGAATGGAGACGTTACTGGAGCCCACTCAAGCATATCGATGAACAAGGAAAGACGAGTGATATAAGTGATACTGCAGTACATTGTTAAGAAATCATTAGTATTAGTAAAATAATCTAAATAATAAATAATATATTACCTATATATAGTCTTAAATTTTAAATTGCAAACTCTTGTTCAAACCTCCCAGATTGATTCATTTTTAATAATCGTAATCTTGCTTTGTAGCCTGTTGAACATGATCTCTGCATGGCAGAGCCTGGCAAGCTACCCGTGTCGTATTTGATATGCCAAATACCAGTAACAATTATAGACCTCATTCCCATGCCCTGATGGAATGATTGAGGCTCTTTATGTTCCTGGAGCAAGCAGATGCCCTTGGGCTCTACTAGCATGGGACTGGACATATGGAGATGTGACTGGTGCCTGCTTGAGCAATACTATGATCAATGGGAAGACAAGTGACAATTGAAGTGATACCTATATATTTTATGGTACATTATAATTCAAATAAAACTAATCCAGTGCAATTATAATCATAATTTTTTCCTCTCAGTGTGGAGAAGGAATTAGTGAAAAGAGGCAGAAAGGAAATTTGTAAATCCAAATGCTTAATATTTTGAGTAATATATTTTTATTGCATTGTTACTAAAGTTTCTGGAATTAAACTCTTAGTACATGTCCTTATAAATGTTGCTAAAATATTATCACTATCACATAGTATATATCAATGTAAAACCATCAATTTAGTATCTTTTAAGTAAGTTTTAATCCCCTAGTAATCCTTGCTGAATAATTGACATGTAGTTCTAGGCAAATAAATATATTTATTCTCAATTTAACTATTTCCAAAATGAGACTAATTACACACATACATTTATAAAAATTTAACTTGTACATACTTTTATCTCACTGTCTTTGAAATTTATTTTTCCCCTTTTTTATTGAAACATCGTGATTTGCAAAGTAAAAAAGGTTTTTTGTAATACTACTGATAGAAAGATTCATACTTCAACACCACTCCCACCACCAGTGTGTTCCCACCCACCTCAATCCCCATGCCTGCTCCCTCATCTGGCACTGATTATATTGACCATTAAATGTCTTTGAAATTTAGTATTTTTATCAGAGATATTTTTAATTGAACAAAATCTAACATCTGTTTTTTTTTAAATCAAATTTTATTGATTTACCATTGGCTTAATATTTTTTCAACTTTTTAAATTTTAGGCTCTCTCATTTATAATACTGTTAATAATAGGCTTCACGTTACAACCTTCCCACACTATACCTGCCACCAGATGTACATAATTTGTATTTAACGTAAACATCCTAGGATGCATGGTAGGTGCGTGTTTACCTTTATAAGAAACTGCCAACCTTTTTTGGCTTACAATGTTATTTTGATTTCCCATCAACAATATATGAGCAACAACTCTGTATTATCACCAGCTGATGTTGTTGGCATTCTAATTTTCACCATTGAAGGAAATCTGTAGCACAGCTTTGGTTTTACTATGAATCATCTATTGGCTGACAACATCAAAAGGCATATTCTTCTGTGCCTTTTTTTGGGGGTTGTCCTGGCCTTTTTGGTGATTATTTGTTATTATTATTAATCATGCTGGGGAATGAACCAGGAGCTCACCCTTGTAAGACAAATTCTCTTTTGGTGTGGTACATGCCTTATCCATTTTATTTATTTCAATGTTACCACATTATTCTTAAATACTTTTTTTTTGCTTTTTGGGTCACACTGGCAATGCTCAGGGGTTTCTCCTGGTTCTGCACTCAGAAATTACTCCTGGCGTTGCTTGGGGGACCATATCGGATGCTGGGGATCAAACCCAGGCCGGCATGGGCCAGCCACGGCAAGGCAAATGCCCTACTCACTGGACTTTCATTCCGGCCCCTTAAATACTTTTATTTTCGGATTTTTATCAGGGTTTAAAGACCTGAGTTTGATCTCTGGCATTCCATATGATTCCTTGAGCACCAGCAGGAGTAATATTGTGAGTGTAGATCCATAAGTCAGTCCTGACACCACCAGGTGTGACTCAGTGTCCCCACCCCCCAAAAAAAAGTCACCTAAGAAAGATATAGGATAGGAAAGGAAGGCTCACAGAGAACGAATCTTTGGAAGGAGCTGAATCAGTGAAAGAGAGGAGGAATGTCTGGTTTGGGAGGAAACCCGGAAGAATGGGGTTTAGGAACACAACTGAGAAACAGAATTTCAAGACAGGGAACATCATTGACCAAATTAAAGGACAATTGGGGGAGTCTATGTAACTTTTCAGGTGGTTCTTTGGTTATACTGACAAGGACAGTTTCCATGGAGTGACCTGCTCCTTAGAGTCCCACCCTACAGCAGTCTATTTCAAGCCCAGGTATGCCTGATCCAGAGACTCAGATACACGGGGCAGAGCTCCGGACTCCACAGCTCATCAGAGCTCCACCCAGAAGAAAAGCTGGTCTTTCCTCATCTCGTGCAGCCATGTAATTCATCAACAAATGTTCGAGATGAGAGCCTACTACTGAGAGTGTACCACCTATACGGCAGAGCCTGGCAACCTACCCATGTTGTATTTGATATACCAAGAACCAGTAACAATTAGAGATCTCATTCCTATGGCCTGAAGGAATGGTTTGAGGCTCTTCATGTTCCTGGAGCAAGCAGATGCCCTTGGGCTACACTAGTAGGTCCAGGACATATGGAGATGTTACTGGTACCCGCTCGAGCAAATCAATAAACAATAGGAACACAAGTGAAACAAGTGATACATAGTAAAGGTTCGTAAAAAATCCTGAGTTGTTTTGGCTTTTGTGTTATTATTTTTACTGTCCTCATGAGAACCTCTCCTATTAAATGATAGCAGAGAATACTCTGATCTCGAAGAAAACATTTTTTTCTTTGGAAATCGAGTAAGGGGGGATGGTATTTCCGTAGACTTTGAAATATTAAGAAAATTCTAATTAGGTTTGAAGGAAAGACTATTTCAAATAAAAGGATAATCTGAAATGTTTAAAAAATAACAAGACAACCATTATAGAGTAGAACTACTGTGCAAAAAACCTGAGAAAGACTTGGTCAATTACTATTGAGATACTAAGATACGTTAACAAACTAAAATGAAACTACCAGGACATCTGAACAGTGTGATTTTAGACCCCTTTATTCTCTAAATGCTGTCATTCAAGTGAGGAATTTAGTAGCCATTCCTCTGTCTAGCGGTGATGAAATTAGGGAGACAAACCTTGACTTACATTAAAATAGTGAACATAAAATGGGAAATAATCTTATTCATTCCTAAGCAGTGAATCATTGACACAGTGTATCTGGGCAACATTGCTGTGATGGAAGTTGGATACTCAGCCATGAAATTCTGCTTCTTCCTTCCTTGAATATAATATGAATGATGACTCAGCAGATCCTATTTCTATTATTCAACTGCCTTGCCTTCCAGTCACTGACAATCAGAAAGACAAAATACAAGTTGAAAGACAAACCACTCTACATCTGCATGAAGACACGAAAAGTCTGTATTGAGGTCAGAATGTAGTTTAGAGTAATGTTTCTGGAGACAAGTTTTTTCATGACCAACAGGACAGAGAAATGTCACACTTTCACACATCAAATTTGCAACGCTTCGTGCACTGTGGTTTACAGTACTAATATTTCATACTTAACACCTTAACACCTTTCAGTACCATTTCCTCCTCCTGGTTAAACACTTTCCTCCACCACAGATGTTGCTCCTCCTGAACTTCCCCAAGTCCATCAAATGACATGTTTTCTACTGAATTCTAATTCTTGGGGTTTTTGTTTCCATTGTCTTTCGTTGTCCATTTGGGTATCCACTATGTTGTTTATAATCCACATGTGAGAGAGATCATTCTGTGTTGTCTCTCTCCTCTGACTAACTTCACTTGATCTGATACTTTCCAGAACCCACCATATAACAGCTAATTGTCACCTTTATCTTATCTTATGGTTGAAATATCTCCCATTGTGTTTAAGTACCATAGTTTCTTTATCCAGTCATCTATTTTTTGTTTATTTTTGGACACTTGGAAATAGGAAATTCCTATTTCAAGGAAATAGGAAGTTCCTATTTCGAGGGAAATAGGAAGTTCCTATTTCGGGAAATAGGAAGTTCATCAGGAAAGCAGGGTGACTTGAAATGATTCTTTTTCCCTCCTTAGGCTTAACTATAAAGAGTAGGGAAACATCATCAACCACATCATACTCTTACAAACAATTATCATAAATGCTGCTCTTATCAATTTGTACACAGTGTCAATGCCAAAAGCATAAACTCATCAATGCATATTAATTCCACATTTTTGTTTAAATACACAAAAAGCACATGTGATTGAGCAGCAACTATACAAAAAAGGAATATTTCTATACAAATCACTAATATACATTAAGTAAAACAAAATAATGGAACCTGGAGATGTGGCTCCACGCTAAGCTAGAGCATATATCTTGTATAAAAGCCCTTGTTAGATCCCCATCACTGGCATATCCATATGAGATCAAAACAGTGCAACAAAATTTGACTCCTCATTTACCAAGATAAGCTCAAATTACATATATGCACATATGTGTAACTTAAATATTCAAATAAACTGATTCAGCTAATTCACAAATTCCTTCTGTTTGCTTTTTCAAAACATTTTAGGACCAGCTATGCTCAGGAATAGTCCTTGCTCTGTGCTCAGGAATCACTCTTGACTGTCTTGCAGGAGAATATAAGCTCTTGCCATGCCCACTGTTCTCTCTCCAGCCCACCGATTGAATCTTTGTATTAGTTCCAATTGCATAGAATTGCTCCAGCATCACAAATCTTTCAGCTTAATTTTCCTGATTCAGCCCAATCCATTTTATGCAGCTATTCGTATTTCCATCTCAGAACAACAATTGCAATGAAAGCACAACCAGAGAAAACCATAGTATCTATGTTAAGGAGAAATAAAAAATCTACAACAGTTAGAAAAAACTAACATTATTGTGTGGGGCAAATGGATATCCGGTGATACAATGTGATACTCTAAGACAGGGTCAAAATCACGACAAGTAAGCGAAATACTGAGTTCCATTGGTAGCAATCCCAAGTAGCAGATGTTCTGGTAAAAATAAGAAAGGCGTTTTCTAAAAGGTTAAAAGATACAGAAAATATTGTTACCATTAAATTTAATACCTGGTACAAGTCTGTAATTGAAAACAAGCAGAAATCCTATGAAAGACATTACTGGGAAATTTACACAATAGGAATATGTTTGGCAGTTTAGATAAAACTAGGTAAGCCTAGAGCATTAATACTAAATAATCTAAACAGCAGCTTAGGTACATAAGAATATAGCATGTAAGAATAATATTTAACATTTTACATCATTATGAAAATTAAATGAATTATATAAAAATTATATAAAAATTACAGCATTATATAAAAAAGAAGAATGTATCACAGAAAATATACATAGTTTACAAAGCCAAAATTATTACTGCCTGGTCCTTTACAGGAAAAGTCTTCTGATGCCTGCTGTAGCCACATTGGAGACTATCCTTATTCTTAGCCAAGACATTCTGTTGTGTGTGTTGGTAAAGGCCACCAAATATGTGATTTAGTCTCAGTTCAGAAAAAAATCATGTGTCTGTGCACACACAGACATACATATAAACCTAAACTGAAACGGATTAATCTACATAGTTTATTAATAAATATCTAAGAAAAGAAGAGGGAAGAAGAGAGAAACAGTTAATAGAGCAAATGGGAAAAAGTATTAATAGATGAATTTGAATAATGACTAAATGTTCTCTGGTTTTTATTTTGGAGGCCATATCTGGTGGTGCCTAGAGCTTATTGCTGACACTGAGCTAAGGGATCATCCCTGCCAGTGCTTTGTAGGCCAGATGCAGAGCCAGAGATTAAACTGGGGTCAGCCAAATACAATGCAAATTCTTTAACCCTTGTACTAGCTCTGTAGCACTAAATTAATATTAGTTTTAGTATTCTTATTCATTATTTTCCCATTAAATATGAAATAATTTTCAAACAAAAGCATGTTTCCTTCCTTAGTCCTTTTGCTGAAATTTTATTTAAAATTTTCACTTATCTATAATTTCATATAGATCTGAAAACATTAAGCAACATATTCCTCATGTTCTTCCTTTGTACACCCCAAATAAATAATAGTATCTGTATATTTATAATAAATTCTATCTATGGTTATTTTATATGAGCAAATAGCACTAGTTGATAATTTACTTAGTACAAGCTACTAGAGCTATGGTCTTTTATTTAATTATTGACCCTGTAGAGACAACCCATGGGATGGATACTAGTTTATCGCTTGTATCACTTGTCTTCCCGTTGATCATAGATTTGCTCGAGCAGGCACCAGTAGCATCTCCATATGTCCTGTCACATGCTAGTGTAGCCCAAGGACATCTACTTGCTCCAGGAACATTAAGAGATTCAAACCATTCCATAAAGTCATGGGAATGACGTCTATAATTATTACTGGTATTTGGTATATCAAATACAACAAGGGTATCTTGCCAGACTTTGCTGTGCAGGTGGGAGGCTCTTGTAGTCACATATAATCTCGAGCATTTATTGATGAACCATGCGGCCGAAAAGAGGCTGCGGGAGTCGGGCTGTGATTGGCTCTTCTGCTGGGTGGAGCTCTGATGAGAGGGGGAGTCCAGATGTGGAAAATGGCTGCCCTCATGGTGTGGGGGTCCTCTGGCTTCTTGCAAGGCTCTGCTGGGGTGGCGGGCCAGGGCTAGAACCCATCATCCCTCCCAGGTGCCTCATGAACACCTGGGCACAGGGAGAGCCGGTAGCAGCTCTGCCCCATGTCTGTGAGTCTCTGGATCAGCATACCTGTGCTGGACTGGGAAAAAAAAACTGCTGCAGGGCGGGTCTTGGCAAGCTGGGCTGTGATAGGCTCTTCTGCGGGGGTGGAGCTCTGACAAGAGGGGAATCCAGATGGAAAATGGCGGTTCTAATGGTGTGGGGTTCCTCTGGCTTCTTGCAAGGCTCTGTTGCAAGGCATCTGAGAGGGATGGCGGATTCTAGCTTGCCACTAGTTTATAAATTAATAGATTTATTCTTAAGTTATATTAAGCAACTTTCCAAGATCATATAACTGCTCAGTATTAAAATCTGAAATTTTCTATATAAATGCTGCCCTTGCCAACTCATTAAGAGCTACTTATAGTAAAGATAGGAGCCCATCATCTGGTCCATGAAACTATGTAAGACCTGATACTGTTTAGCTTTTGCTGGTAGACAGAATTGTTGTGCCCCTCCCCCCAAAAAGTCTATATCCTAATATCAAGAAGAGATGAGTGTATAATAGTATGTATTAAAGGGAACTAAGATGGCAGATGGGAGTCAAATTACTAACCTCAGGATGAAGTGAGTGTCTGAATGGGTTCAAAGTACTCAGAAAAGTCCTTCAATACAGAAAAGGGTAGCGGAAGAATGATTGTCAGAAAAAAAAGCCACATGAAAAAACTTTAACAAATCATTGTTGGCTCTGAAAATAAAAGAAGTCAAGAAATTTAGGAAGTGTCTAGATAATGAATAAGACAAATAAATGAATCATCTCCAAAGCCCTACAAAAGAAAAGCATCTGTGCCAACTCCTTGATGTTATCTGAATAAAATCTATTTAAGATTTGTAGCCCTGAGAAATACAATGTTATAAAGTAAATTAACTTTTAAATCATGTTTAGTGCTAATTTCTTACTACAGCAAAAGAGACTAATCCACTTTCATTCTAAGTTACACAAAGCATCTGCTCCCCCTTCCCAATACATTCAATTTTAGGATTTTTGCAATGGGCCTACTCTCCCTGTTAGTGGTATATCAGCCTTTTTTTTTGCTTTGTGGATCACACCCGGTGATGCTCAGGGGTTTCTCCTGCTCTGCACTCAGGAATTAATCCTGGTGGTGCTCGGGGAACCATATGGGATGCCGGGATCGAACCCGGGCTGACGTAGGCCATCCACATCCAAGGCAAGCGTCCAAGGCAAAGCTGGACTATCGCCTCCAGCTCTATATCAGACTTTTTGAAAGCAGTAGTAGTTAAAGGGTCCTTTGAACAACTATTTCTTTAAAATTATGGCAGTTAACATGATATATATAGAGGTAAAGAATTAATAGAGTCATAATGCATGCCATGTCAGAGTTGGTAGAGTGTTCAATGTTATTCCCAGCATAATTCCAATACTTCAATAAACAGTAACACTTTTATCCTTAATATACAATCCATATGTACAGAACTCATCATCTAAAGATTGTGCAAGCATCTACAGAAGATCTAAAGCTTCCTTCCTATGTTTGTATGAAGTAAGAAGCTGGCCCAGATAGAAGCTATAACTTGTGCGGCAGGTTCTTCAGGATTGTTACCTAAACAGGATGTTCTTGAACATGGGAATCATGGGATTTCATACAATTTCACATTTATCCTGTTCTCCTCGAATTTCCTCTGCTTGTGTCCTGTTCACACCTGAGAATTTTGCCCAACTTTCTGCTTCCATTGCCATGGGTTAATTCTTCCTGAATAGTGAATATGGACAATTACTGAGATCATAAGTCTCATCTATCCTGCATTACGAAGCCAAGCGCCATATTAGTTCTTTACATAATCAGCTCATTTAAATGTAACAGAAACCCAGATTCTTAGATCACTTCATTAGCCCCACTTATTTAAACAGATTCTCATGCAGATTACATAATCTCCCAAGGACGCACAGATGATAAGCAGTGAGAGTAAAATTTCAAACTCAGGTCTCTTGTTGCCTTTGTTCAGTTTTCCAATGGAGTATAATCTCAAGCAAGGACTTGACTACAAGTCATTTATTTCATAGAATCTTAAGACATAGCAGCTAATGAGCAGGGAATAAAAATTTAAAAGGGGGCTGAGTCCATAAAAAGGGTGTGTTGCCAAGCAAGCATTATCACAATAGACAACTGAGTCTCAATTCGGTTAGGAAACTCTGGGAGCCAATGGAGACGTATCTAGGTGTTATTCCACCTGGAAGGTGGGGCTACTATTCAGCTTCTCATTGTGGTTGATTGAGTTCATACTTAAGCTTCCTTAGTCAAGAACAAAATCGTTTTTATGGAAAAGAATGGCCTCTGTACTCTGAGAGCTGAACTAAGGATATAGATATGCATGAAAAAACATACTCAAAGTCTTACTTCCCAGCTAAACAGCTATTACCAAGAAATAATTGGGACCCAGAAAGAGTTGTGACCCTTGCATATAAATGTTTTTAATTTTAAAAAATTACTTTGTTTTTGGGCTATATCTGTCTGTGTTCTGGACTTATTCCTAGATCTGTGCTCCAGGATCGTTCCTTACCCTGCTCTAAGGATCAGATATGGTACAAGGGATTGAAATGGACTCAGTCACATATAAGGCAAACACTTCACCTAATCTACTTTGTCTCTGGCTCAAAATTTTTTTAGTGTTTAAGTAATGTAACAGCTATCCTAGCAGCAACCTGAATTTTGTTGCTAAATACTATGTTAAGAATATGTTTTTGCATTTTTTCACTCTGAGTATCTTCACTAAGGTAATTTGGGTGAAGTGAGGACCGGGACCACATTTAGTTGGGAGCTACTGCCAGTTCTGTACACAGGGATGTCTACCACGTGGTGCTGGGAATTGAACCAGAATCAACCACATGCAAGGCAAACTCCTTATCCCCTCCACTGTCATCTCTTTGACCCAAAATTCAGCTTATTTTTGATTTTCCCTTATGTTTTTTTGAATTAGACCAGACTATCTAGCTCATTTCAGATCCTTAAGTAAGAAGTCAGCTCTAATCAGGGACTAACAGGTTTATTATCTAAGTGAATCTGGTGCATTTTAGAAAATGCACCACGGAGTCCCCTGGAGTTCTTACATGTCTTCAGTAAACACATCCTCTGTGATTGATGTATTTACACTCTGAGCCTTCCAAGAACCTCACAATGTGAATTGTTTTAATTCTCTGGAGGAGTCAGTGATTTGGGGAAATCATACAGGTAATGCAGGCCCATGTGTGGAGTAGTAAAGTTACAGGCAATCTGTATCCTGGAAAGAGTCAGAAAAGGTTCCTTGAATTTGTCTTAGAGAAGTTAAGCTTTCCTTTCAGCTAGGAGACTTGCTATAACGTCAGAGGGCTGGGCATGTTGGGAATATGGGGTGGCTTTTTAAAATAATAAATAAAGTGGGAAAGAAGTTATGAGGTTTACAGTTATTATTATGGTATAAGAAATAACCAGTCCCCAAGCCCTACAAGTTCTTCTGAAGTTAGACAAACAAATTTATGTCAAAAATATTAGTAGGGAAAGTAAACATCAAATGAAATTACATGTGTATGGAGAAGTAACATGGCTGTTAATTCTAAAGTAAATGAGACCAACTGAGGGTTTATCTCCATATTAAGTGTCCTAGGAATAAAGAGAAGTTTCACATAACAAGGACAGGATGACTTTGTAAAACCAAACCTTGCCTCCAAATATTTTCCTTTCTTTGGGTAGATTTATCTAATATTAATTATTTCCTGGAAACAATATATGCAACCTACTTTTTCTACAACTATGATAAAAGTTTCTTTAGAAACACACACACATAAAACAAAAAAGTTTCTCTAGAGGCTTAAAGACCTTGGTTGATCTTAGTTCCACATATCAAAGTTTAAAAGTATTGGGAAATACTTGCTCTTACGTGGATAGCCTGTATGAACTACTATGTGGATATCCTATATGAACTACTGGATAGCTAGTATTATACTAATACGAGATCAAAGTAACATTTAAACCAAGGAGGTAGGACTTGAGTTCTCGTGTTTTAAGCAAAATATACACTTTTACCTCCTTTTCTATAATTTTCTAAATACCTCTTCCCTAAGATGTAAATGATGTATGAAGCACTTAAGAGCTAAATTCCATAACTTATTTAAGCCTCAAGTCATGCAGTTAGCATATGATACCAAAGTCCCCCTAGTTGCCTTTGCTTCACATCTGACCTGACCTGAGCCCTAAATTCTGGGCAGAATTCTAACACTGGAGTCTGGACTCCCACATCTCTCCCAGAATTAGGGCTCACCTTCCTATTTCTACTCTGACCCTAATTACTTACAGATATCATCTTAGTTTTTAATTAAGTTCCATATTGTCCCATGAAATCCTACTTCCTAAATCAGGTACAGAGACTAAGAGCATAATACAGTCTGTTCCAAGGCTTTATGGTTCTATAGGTCCTTCATCTGTGGTATCCAATGTCAGGAGTCACTGTTCTGACCCCTTCTCAGAGTAAGCAGTTCCTAGCCCTATGTTTTAACCTCAAACTTGAGCTGAGGTCCCTCTACATACAGTTTTTTTGCACTCTTCTAAGAAGGTTCTTATTTCCCTTGCCTACCAAAAGCCATGTGACATATTTATAGTGTCATCAAGAAATCGTGATCCAAATTACTTGCTGAAACTGCTATGCAGAATGTAAGTTGTAACATTTTCAGTCCATCACCAATGCTTTCATTGATCTCATGGAGAAGAGTCTTTATAAATACAACTTTGAGATTTTTTACATCGTTTGCCAAGGTTGGTCATTATGTTTGTTTCCTCCAAAGTCTACTTACACAAAGGGTAACTCCACCCCACCATATTAAAAGAAGTAATAATTTGTAGTCATTTTACAATTATTTTAGCACATATTGCCTAATATTTCACATTGGACACATTTAAATATTCTTAAATAAAGAATATTTAAGGTAAATATTGGGTAACTTTCAGGAACAAAAAGAATTGTGAAAAGTGGTGAACAAGGAATTGGAAAGAATCACAATCCAGCTGTTTTTACTTTGAATAACTAACAGAAATATGGGGCCAGAGTGAAAATACAGTGGGTAGGGTGTTTGGTTGCAGACAGCCAACCTGGGTTTGATCCCTGGCATCCCAGTGGTCCCCCAAGCACTGCCAGGAGTAATTCCTAAGTGCAGAGTCAAGAGTAACCCTTGAGCATTGTCAGGTGTGACCCAAAAAGAAAAAAAAAGAAATAATAGAATAATTGTTGGCTGTTTGTCATAAAAAATATTTTTCTAAATAATCTTTGAAGCCAGAACCACAGGGTATCTCTAAATGGAGCTGAAAATAGGATTTGTAGAGCTTTGAGTGATGAAAAAGGAGTTATCAACTACACTGGAAACATATGGAAAATAGAGCACTGCCAGGAGTGATTCCTGAGTGCAGAGCCAGGAAAAGCCCCTGAGCATTGCTGGGTGTGACCCAAAAAAGCAAAAAAAAGAAAAAAGAAAGAAAGGAAGGCAGGAAGGCAGGCAGGCAGGCAGGAAGGCGGGAAGGCGGGAGGGAGGGAGGGAGGGAGGGAGGGAGGGAGGGAGGGAGGAAGGGAGGAAGGGAGGAAGGGGGAAGGAGGAAGGGAGGAAGGGAGGAAGGAGGGAGGAGGGAGGGAGGGAGGAAGGGAGGAAGGGGAAGGAGGGAGGGAGGGAGGGAGGAGGGAGGAGGGAGGAAGGAGGGAGGAGGGAGGGAGGGAGGAAGGGGGAAGGGGGAAGGGAGGAAGGGAGGAAGGGGAAGGAGGAAGGGAGGAAGGAGGAAGGAGGGAGGAGGGAGGGAGGGAGGAAGGGAGGAAGGGGGAGGGAGGGAGGGAGGGAGGGAGGAGGGAGGAGGGAGGAAGGAGGGAGGAGGGAGGGAGGGAGGAAGGGAGGAAGGGGGAAGGGGGAAGGAGGGAGGGGGAGGAGGGAGGAGGGAGGAGGGAGGGAGGAGGGAGGGAGGAGGAGGGAGGGAGGGAGGGAGGGAGGGAGGGAGGGAGGAAGGAAGGAAGGAAGGAAGGAAGAGGGAAGGAAGGAAGGAAGGAAGGAAGGAAGGAAGGAAGGAAGGAAGGAAGGAAGGAAGGAAGGAAGGAAGGAAGGAAGGAAGGAAGGAAGGAAGGAAGGAAGGAAGGAAGGAAGGAAGGAAGAAGAAGGAAGGAAGGAAGGAAGGAAGGAAGGAAGGAAGGAAGGAAGGAAGGAAGGAAGGAAGGAAGGAAGGAAGGAAGGAAGGAAGGAAGGAAGGAGAAATAAAAGCTAACATTCAGCCCCAACAATTCCTAGATCTGCAGACCTTGAGCTCAGTTGTATCACAAAAGCAGAAAGAAGAAGCCATGACAGAAACAAGGTAGTCCCAGTATAGGAAAGTCAGAATGAGGTGACAATTATCTAGATCTTATCTAGATAGGCATTCACTGAACTGCACCCAGCTTCCCTTCTGGTAATAATAGAGCTTCCTTGTTTTTATCACAGGACCATTTATGCAGCTTTCCTAGGTCCAGAGTTGACTAATACCAAAACTAAAAATTTAAGGGTAAGCATAAAAACAGACTCACTAAGATGATCTGGCAGCCATTCCTGATTATAGTTTCTGGCATTAACTGGGTTATTTTGGGTATTTCAGAATTCATTATTCTCGTTACCGATAATTTGGCACCACCAGGTATTTTGCCAGCCAACTGAATGTGGTCTTCACACCATATTGCTTTGTTAGCAAGTATTTTGTAAATCGAAGGAAACTGCCCTAGTGAGCCAGACTTGGTGGCAAAAACTGCTTAAGACATTGTCAATACTCAAAGCTGTATTGATTATAGGCCCATAGTGTGTCATTATAATTTTATAACAAGTGCACATGTAGCTTTTTGTATATATACCTTCATAGCAGCAAATTCCTTTTTAGTTTCCATTTCTTAACTATTTATTCTAAAAACTGATGAGAAAATTGGTAGGTCTTTTGGAAGGGTGTTTATGGTTAGTGCTCCTGGGCTACTTCTTGACTCTGTTCAAGGACCAGATGCAGTGCTAGGATTTGAACTGAATTCAGTGCTATTCAAGGCAAGTGCTTAACCTTACACTATCTCTCCAGCCTGAAATTTTGGAGTGCTTAATTTAGTTTTTGAGGTTTTATAATCCTTCTGGCATTCATTTATTTATCAGAAAAATTGAAATTCTAATTATTCTTCCTTACTTCTTAGAGGTATCATACGGATTAATATTATACAAATATAAGTATTTTAATAGGCATCATTATTTTTAACATCCATTGTAGGTACTAGTATGTGGCTTACTAAAACAGTATAATCCCACAAAGCCTGCAAAACAAATACCACAATCCCCTGAATCCTTGGGGCCTGTAACCCACCTGCTGTACATTATAAAACAAGAACCTAAAAACTACAGAATCTACCAGGTACTAATTAGGACAGGTCCAGAATCCAACTCTGCGTGAAGGCATTCCTTTTTCTAACTTCCCTGGTTCTAAGAGATCAGTAAATTTGTGCCCCATGGGGCAAAATGGCTCATTGATTTTCTCTCTGCTCCAAAATCCCAGAATAAATACAGCAGGGAGGTCTCATGAAATTCCACCCAAAGCCTCTCTCCACAGAATTCTAGATTTATGCAAAACATTTTGAGTCTCCTGACATCTAAGAGATTGGGATTCTCTGGCTTCCATCTGGTAAAAAACATGAGACACACAGTGGCCTTTGTAAAGGCTAATGTTCGTGTCCTGTATGTTAAAAATAAAGGAAGTAAAGAAAGAATGGATAGGAAACTGGAGAAAAGTCTCTCCTATTTAGTGTCATTTATTTTCAATTTTATCCCAATGAACTATGTCTATAATAATATCTGATATATTAACATTTATTAAAAAAGCTATATACACTATATTGCTGTATATATAAATACTGCTATTTTTCAAAATCTTAGAAAATGTATTTTAAAGACTAGTTCCCATTGAGATTGTTTCTATTATTATGTCTTTGGAATCGTATTTATCATTTGTCATATCCATATAAAATAAAGCTTAAATTCAAGTCTGAGTAAAGGATTAATTAGGAATACTCATGTTCTTTATTTTTTCACTAGAAGCTAATAGGTTTTTTTAGTGACAGATTATAGAAAGGGAATTAGACTCCCAATACATGGGTTTCTTAAACGACATAAAAACCCAGACAGAAGCGAAAGTGAAAATGAGAAGTGGTTTGATTCCTAACATTCTCCAAGCAGAATCTTTTTGCTTTCTTGGCTGCCATCTAGTGGTTAATTGTGTAGAGTCAATGACATAATGCTTTTGTGAATATTTAGTACCTTGGGATCTTTGAATTAAAGGGGAAAAATAGTTCTTTTAAAATATGTATTATTGTGTGAGCCTGGCAAGCTACCCGTGTTGTATTTGATATATGCCAAATACCAATAACAATTATAGACCTCATTCCGGAATGGATTGGGGCTCTTTATGTTCCTGGAGCAAGCAGATGCCTTGGGCTCTACTAGCATGAGACAGGACATATGGAGATGTTACTGGGGCCCGCTCGAGCAAATCGATGATGAACGGGAAGACAGACAGACAGACAGTGCATGAGGTAATTAATCTCTCTAATATATATCATTTATATTTAAAAGTATCATCTTCATAATTCTTTGTGTTTTGTGAACACAAGGTGGAATGAGCTTCTCAATAAGAAAATGAATTTAATTATCAAATATTGATGTTATGCAGTAGAACAAGGTTCCACAAAAATGATTCAGATAAGGCCCCTGTTTTTCTTGGAGGAGATGCTTGAAGTCAAATAATGAGGGACATAATGCTTCCTTATTTAAAAAAAAATAGAACAGAGAGTAGAAATGTTTTGTATTATTTACCAGAAGAGTTTTTGAGTACAAGCTTAAATGAACAGAATCTTTCCAGGCATATCAGAGGGGGAAAGTATGTGAGAGAGTTTGGAAACTGTATAATGTAGAACATTGAGAAACCATAGAAGATGGGCAGACGCTTAATCAGGAAGAGTCTTTTAAAAGTTCATTAGATAGCTACTTTGATAACAACCTCAAAACCTCAGTGACGTCCAACAAACTGTGCTTACTTCTATGAAGATTGAAGGTAATTATGCTTTACCTTTGTGGAACCTCGAGGGATGGGTGGGCTAGCTTGGGCATATTTCTTTCTTATCACTAGAGGAATTAGTAAGTCTTTAAGGTCAAGGCTTAGAACAATCTCTTGCCTGAGTTCCAGTAGTCAAAGAATGAATTTTGCTGAAACTATATTCTCCACCCTTTGGGTACGGAGGACTGTTGAAGTACTAGAGTAAAGAACTCAAATGGGGTAGAATAGAAGAAATGGACCCAATAAGCTGCTACAAACTTTCTCCTGGAAATGTTGGGCTTGAGGTACATGTGGCTTTATCTGAACTGAACTTGAAAAATATTTATGTAGCTTAAAATAAAGAATTGACTTTGAAAAGATGCCCAGCGTGCAACTTGTGAGCCCCATCCCAACCAACAAGCACAGGATACCTAGGAACAGAACTTGCAATTTTAGACTAGCATTTAAACTAGCTGAAATTTTAAACTAGCATTTAAACTAGCTCATCAAAAGATGATTCAAGTTTACAGTGAGATTTGAAAAAAATATAAAAACAATTTATAGTGAGATTTGAAGTCTATATGTTTGATAAATAATAAACTGTTTTTAAGGATAAGTAGAGATTATCAAAACAAAAGATCAAATGGGGCCAGAGTGATAGTACAGAGGGTCAGGCGTTTGCCTTGGGCCAACCAGGGTTGATAGCCAGCATCCCATATGGTCTCCCGAGCTCTGCCAGTATTCATTCCTGAGCGAAGACCCAGGAATAACTACTCCCTGAGCATCTCTGGCTATGACCCTAAAAGCAAAAAAAAAAAAAAAAGGAACTATCAAATGAGGATATCGTTCCCACAAAGAAAATTGGGAAGAGCAGGAGGAAAGTAGAAGGAAAATTAAGGGAAAAAGTATTCTAGATAATAGAAGGGAGAAGCTTTAAACTCACGCTTGTATTGAATCTGTTTATGTGATGAGGACTGTATCACTGTATCACTGTCTTCCCGTTCATCATCGATTTGCTCGAGCGGGCACCAGTAACATCTCCATATGTCCTGTCTCATGCAAGTAGAGCCCAAGGGCAGCTGCTTGCTCCAGGAACATAAAGAGCCTCAAACCATTCCATCAGGTCACGGGAATGAGGTCTCTATTTGTTACTGGTACAGTACTTAGAAAAAGAACTCAAGACATTTATTAATTATAAAATCCTTTTAACAAGATACAGGTCTAACTGACTTATCACACTATTTCACAGATGATAAAAAGATGGCCTAAAATAAATGAAGATCAGTGTTGTCCAAACTTTCCTTCAGAAGTCTGGGGCCGGAGCGAGAGCACAGCGGGTAGGGCGTTTGCCTTGCACATGGACAACCCGGATTCGATCCTCGGCACCCCATATTGTCCCCCGAGGGCTGCCAGGAGTAATTCCTGAGCGAAGAGTGAGGATTAACTCCTGAGCATCACTGGGTGTAACACCCCCCAAAATAAATTTTTTTAAAAAGTCTATTTACAGATGAAACTAATACTAGTACATGTCAACTAATACATCAATATAATGAAAAACTATACTCTATGTTCATTTGTTCTCATATTATACCAACTATTATTGATAGCACATTAAAGACAGTCTACTCCTAGTAGAGACTCACAGACATGGAGCAGAGCTGCTATAGGCTCTCCCTGCGCCCAGTCACTCAAGAGGTGCCCAGGAGGGTTGGCGGGTTCTAGCCCTGGTCTGCCACCCCAGCAGAGCCTCACAAGAAGCCAGATGACCCCCTCCAGTCCATGAGGGCAGCCACATGGAGACATGTGGAGGGCAGCCACATCCAGACTCCCATCTTGTCAGAACTCCACCCAGCAGAAGAGCTGATCACAGCCCGTCTTGCGCTGCCTCTTGTGGCCGCATGGTTCATCAATAAATGCTGGAGATCAGAGGTGACTCCAAGAGTATGCCACCCACACGGCAGAGCCTGGCAAGCTACCCTTGTTGTATTTGATATGCCATATACAAGTAACAATTATAGACCGTATTCCCATAACCAGATTGAATGGTTTGAGGCTCTTTATGATCCTGAAGCAAGCAGATGCCCTTGGGCTCTACTAGCATGAGACAGGACATATGGAGATGTTACTGGTGCCCGCTCAAGCAAATCGATGATGAATGGGAAGACAGCAATACAGTGACAGTGATATTCCTAGTAACTGTTGCCTTTCTTCATTGCCTATATTATTAGGCTTTTAAAACAGGTCAAATTATATCTAATAACCTATTATCATGAAGGCTTGGGTTTCCAAGATAAATTTCTAGTGCATAGTACCCTAATCCCATGTTACAATTACTTCTATAGTCAGTGCTCAAAAGTTTATTTTTATTCAACTTTGTTACCATGCTTTGTTAATTCCTTTTATCTATGAGCATGGTAAATCTATCTCTTTGTATATTGATTTGCAAGGTTTTTTTTTGCTAAAATTATTCATTTTAACCTCTATTAAATTTATCCCTATATAGTTATTTTGATGTAGTTTAAAATGATGCTATTCTCTTGATTTCTTTCTCATTAATTTCTTAATGCATACCTGCACATAATTTAGCCGATTATTTAAAAATATTGCTTATTTTTTCTAATAGTTTTCCTTTGAATATTTTTGTATACCTTATCATTTTAAGTTTTGCTTTTTTTGCAACCTATTTTATATCTTTATTCCTTTTATTGTCAAATTGCTCTGGTTAGTAATTCTAATATTATTTTAAATGATATGGTGAGCATGTATTTCTTAGAGGAAATGCTTTCAGTTTTTCACTGGGTAGAGTATAATGTTAGCTGTGGGTTTACAGACTGCCTGTCCTATAAGTAGACATGTTTTATCATGTTGAAAGAGCTTTTCTTATAGATAAGAGTATAATCTTGTCCAAAATATCTATGCATTTATTAATATTATCACATATTAGTATTAGCATATAATCTGGATGTTTTGTTTTTCTGATATTATATTATTTTATATATGGAAGTGTATTAAACCACTTTTATATTCCTAAAACATACCAAATTATCTCTTCAATATTTTGCTGAATTTGGTTTACTAAGATTGTCCTGAGGATCTTTGAATTCAAGTTAATCAGGGATATTGCTCTGCAGTTTCCTCCTTTTGTAATGCCATTGTCTGTTTTTGGCATCAGAATATTGTCTATCATAAGGTGTTTGGGAAATTCCATTTTCTTCAATATTTGAAGTAACTTGAGAATAAATAACATGTTTATTTTTGCTAATGCTTATTCCTTTGAGCATTTTATATGATATATCTAATGTCTCATGAATAATGTATAACAGTAAAATCAGAAATTCAGCAGTATGCATATACCTTAATAGTTAGATTGGAGTGCTGAAACATATTGATTATTTCTTATAAAGCAGACTCAAATGGCATAATGGAGATTCAATAATCCCATTGACTTTCGTCTAAGAATATATTAATCAGCCGTATTTAAAGAATTAGCTCCAATAAGCAATATAGAATAGATTAATCAGTGTATGTTTAAGACAGGCTCCAACAGAGGTGGAGAAATAGTTGAAATAAGTGTTGCCTATAGGTGCAGTGGTGGTGGGTTTGGGGTTGACTAGTAGAACCCCACTAAGTTCTAGAAACCCAAAAGAATAAATGCAAGAACAGAAATTGATCAGATTTGCATATAACAAGCCATAAAATAGTCATGTGATTATCAATACCATTCCTTTATATGGGCAAATGGTCAATATAATTAGTGCTGGCTAAGAGAGCAGACATGGGGATGGGGATGGTGGAAAATGAGCCGTCTTTGGTGGTGGTGGGAGCACACTGGTGGTGGGATTGGTGCTGAACAATCATTCTCTCTAACAACTGTATTGTGAAAAAGCTTGGTACTTTGTAAATCAGGGTGTTTAAATTTTAAAATATTTAAATAGCTAGATTGGAATCTAGATATACCGTACTTTAATTTAGGTCTTCAGAAATGGAAAGCTTAGGAAACACAATGCAATACAATGAATCTTTCTAAATGTTATCGAATTCTTTTTTTTTTGTGGGTTGTTTAGGTTATAGATACACACACAGGCATGCACACACACACACTCAAATTAGGGTGGTGTACTAGTCTACTCCATAAGTCTCTCAACCAATTTCTAGTTATTTACATAAAATTTCATTTTAAAAAAAAGGAGTTGTATTTGTCACTAAAGAAGAACAAGGTCAATCTACTAGACATTTTTCCTTCTTTGTTCTACATAAGAACAAAATTTGAAAAGAAGTAATGTTTTCCATGTATGATAGTAAAAGATATTAGTATTCAGTTTTTTTAAGACAGAGAATGGAACAGTGTGCTAATAATTGTCGAAAGTGCTAACGCCAACCTATAATTGAGCATTAAATACAGGCAAAAGATACACATGATAATCTCTATATGCATACATTGTAATCCACAATGTGTAAGGGAAGGAAGAGAGAAAGAGAGAGAGAAAGAGATAAAGAACCTGCCATAGAGGTAGGCTAGGGGATGGGGGGGGGGAGAGAATCAGGGGCGTTGGTGGTGGGAAATGGGCACTGGTGAAGGGATGGGTGCTGGAACACTGTATGACTGTAACCCAAATATGAACATCTTATGAACAACTTTGTAATTGTGTACCTCATGGTGGTATAATAAAATATTTAAAAAGATAGTAGGGGTAAATATGGGTTATGTTTTTAGACTTCATCATTTCAATTTTCAGCTGTGCCATTTCTTTTTTTTTTTTTTTTTTTTAATTAATTTTTTTATTTTTACAATTACAAAGATATACAATTAAAAAGTTCATATTTGGGTTTTGGTCGTACAGTGTAGCAGCACCCATCCCGCCACCAGTGCCCATCTCCCACCACCAACGTCCCCGGTTCCCTCCCCCTCCCCCAGCCCTCCTCCATGGCAGGTTCTTTATTTCTTTCCATTTCTCTATCTTTCTCTTTTCCTTCCTCTCCAGACTATGGATTACAAAACATACATTAAAGGGTTGTCATGTGTATCCTTTTGCCTCTATTTAATGCTCAGTTCTAGGTTGGCATTAGTACCCTCACAATTGTTAGCACACTATTCCATTTTCTGTCTTACCTAGCCTCTGACTCCCACACGTTTGTGATAATTTCCACCTTTGACAGAACCTCCTGATGTATGTTTCACTTGACCTTGGATATTGGTATCATAATATGTACCTATATATTTATGTTATGCAGATAAATGCAGTCATTCTGTAACTGTCTCTCTCCTTCTGGCTAATTTCGCTCAACATAATCTTCTCCATGTCCATCCATTTGTAGGCAAATTTTATAACTTCATTTTTTCCTAACAGCTGCATAGTATTCCATTGTGTAGATGTACCAAAGCTTTTTATCCAGTCATCTATTTTCGGGCACTCGGGTTGCTTCCAGATTCTGGCTATTGTGAATAATGCTGCTATGAACATAAAAGTAGGGATGGTGTTTCCGCTGCGTATTTTTGGTTTCCCAGAGTAGATTCCCAGGAGTGGTATGGCTGGGTCAAATGGGAGTTCAATTTCTAGTCTTTGGAGGAATGTCCATATTGTTTTCCAGAAAGGCTGTACCAGCCCGGCATTCCCACCAACAATGGATGAGTGTCCCCTTTTCCCCACACCCACGCCAGCACTTGTTGTTCTTGTTCTTTTGAATATGTGCCAGTCTCTGTGGTGTAAAATGGTATCTCATTGTTGTTTTGATTTGCATCTCTCTGATGATTAGTGATGATGAGCATTTT
>JAJIBD010002023.1:0-96298 GCA_021461705.1 Cryptotis parvus
ACCTTAATTTCTTGGGCTTCATGTAATCAGAGGAGGATTTACAGAAGGATTAGTCCAACAGTGACTCCTTTCTTTATACCAGTAATAGGGTGTGGCACACTTCTACTATCTAAATATTTAGGGTTCTTTGTTGACAGGACCTACCTGTCAACAGATAGGATTACTTTGGTGTATATAAGGGAACTGGCTGAGGCACTCACACCCCCTTCTTTTGGGTAGGTCTCCTTTTTGGTAGGACTCCTTTCTCATAGGATCCTCTTTGGGTGGGGAGACCCAGGCTTTCTTGTATGGTCTAAGTACTGTCTAGAGCTAAAGTTCTTTCATTATATTGGATTAAGGGTAGAGCTTTTGTATACTATTAAAAGACATTTTTGGAACTTCCCTGGACCCGTGAGTTTTCATGCATTCCCGTCAGCCTTGGAGGTAGAAGAGAACTTCTGTCCTGATACTTTGGAGACCCAAGAGGCTCCCGGCGATAAATGTTAATGTTACTATGGTAATCATTCCCCAATGAATACACATCTGAAGTCTTTAAATTATACACATTATATCAAATATAGCTAAATTAGACCTGAATAAAACTATTGAGAGGAAGAAGACAGAGCCAAGCTATAATACTGCTGCATTAGGGAATATCAGCAGGAGCTTTTTATCAGATTTAGCAGCTGAGAAAAAGAAGACTCTGTTCACAAGATAAAAATGTCTAACAATATATAAAGAAACTTAAATATAGCGCTTGTGGACACAGCGTCTCAAGTAAAATAGAAACAGCAATGCCCCAATTTACTAGGTATTCCCATCACTGTATCACTGTATCACTGTCTTCCCGTTCTTCATCCATTTTCAAATGGGCACCCAGTAACATCTCCATACATCCTGTCACAAGCAGAGTGCAACGTGTCTGCTTGTTCCTGGGACAGGAAGAGCCTCAAACCATTCTTCAGGTCATGGAATTGAGGTCCATAAGTGTTACTAGTTTTTGGCATAACAAATAAAACATGGGTAGCTTACCAGAGCATTCCCATACATTAAAAAATACAAATAAAACCAACTTTGTATTTCACACTTTTCATCACTTTGTATATACAAAATGGGTTTGTCAAGATATCTGTAGTGATTAAAGCAGCTCATTCTTCACACAGAAATTTTCACAGAACAAAATGCTCAGTTAGAAACAAAAACAACTAATGACTCTTGCCAATCTCCAGAATAAACATCCTATTTTTCACCATTTGCAAGAAGGCCTCAGTTCTTAAATCAGTTAGAATTTCATTATCACAAGAAGAGTAGCTTTAACTAAAAATTTATTTTTCTATAAGGCTTGTGTCCTACTCTTTGGATACCAGTGGCAGAGAGCCTATGCTTGCAAAAACAACCGCAAGGCACCGTCTGCCCTATGAAGAGTGAAATAGAAAGCAATTTGCGAAATGAATGGCTCAGCTTTGATGATTTGGGATCCCCCTTAACTTGCCTTCGATGGGCTTTATTCTGTCAGTAGCTACAATATCACTTTCTCTAATTAACTCTGATGTTTCCTTTGAGCTTTTTACTGAGAAGGAAAATCATATTTAATTCAGATGAGCTATCATTACCTTGATGAATGAAAGCAACTCTAAGCCACAGACTTAGAAGAAGCAATAGTGTCAAAATGATCACCCTCTGTCATGGCCTTAGTCTAGAGTCATTCTACTGGAAGGTCTCTGAATCAGGAATGAAGGATTGGGAGTAGGAGGCGGTGGGAGGAAAAGATTTAAGAAGGCCTACATTTTAAGTCAAGGCTAGGCCCAAGATATCTGGCCTATCTAATACCAAGGCAACTGGTTTTCCTCTGTAAAGCTAGTGCCCATGGAGCAGAGGAGAAACAGTGACCCACAGCTAGATTCAGCCAAAGCAAGATTCTACCACATGATTCCATATGCCATGTTCCTCCCTCCTGACCTTGCCTCCTTTCTAATAGAATTGTTTTGAGGAAAAAAATATGTTGATAAATGACAAAGCATATATAGGCACTTAGCAATTTCAAAGAACACAATTAAAACTATCTATCACTGTGATTTTGAACCCCCTTCTAAGCGGAAGTCCAGCAAGATTGGTAGCATCCCAACATTCACATGACATACAAATTCACTGAAGTATCATTTTCAACTCAAACCAAAAAATTCATACTGAGGTATGAATCCCTCACACCAAGAACAGATGATTGGGTAAAGATACTATAGTACATACACAATGGAATACTACATAGTTGTTGGGAAAATGAGTTATGGGAAATTTGCCTATAAATGGATGACCATGGAGAGTATCATGTTGAGTGAAATTAGCCAGAAGAAAAGGGCAGATCTTAAATTACTTCGTTCATTTTTGGAATACGAAAAGTATGATACTAAAATCAAGTCCTGACAAAACATGGACCATGAGGACTTGTCAGTGGTTGGAATCTACAAGTGTGTGTGGAGTCAGAGGTTAGAAAGAGAAGGAACGAAGAGAGTGCTAATAATTATGGAAATAGGTAATGACAGCTTAGAACTGAGTATTAAGGGCCGTAGAATAGTCCAGCTTAGGTAGAGTGTTTGCCTTGCATGTGGCCGCACCTGGCCCGAGTTACGTCCCAGCATCCCATATGGTCCCCTGAGCACCGCCAGGAGTAATTCCTGAGTGCAGAGTCAAATCCTGAGCATTGCCAGGTGTGACCCAAAAGCCAAAAAAAGAATAAAAATAACTGAGGCATTGAATGTAGACAAAGGGATAGCCATGATAACCCTAAATGCACGTATTGTACACCACAATGTATAAAGAAGGGAGAGAGAGAGAGAGAGGAAAAAGTGACTGCCGCAGAGGCAGGCGCGAGGAGGTGGGAGGAATTAGGGGACATTGAAGATGGGAAATGTGCACTGGTGGATGGTTGTGTGCTGCAACACTGTGTGACTGAAACTTAATCATCAACAGTTTTTTGTAATTTATATCTCATGGTGGTAATAAAATAAAAAATAAAATTAAAAAAGTCACAATTTTACCAGGTGTGGATGGAACAGAAGCATGGATACTCTAAAAAATTAGACCACAATGATTTATTAAGTATTGTACCTAAAAAAGGTGGACAGAATAACAGTTTCTTGTCTATAATTAACTGACTACTCAGACAAGACCCATACTATGGTAATAATATTAATGTATTCACTGTGATAGTATAGTAATAATGTGAATGAAATGTCAAATTTCAACTGAACTGAAGGGTCACAGAAATGACTCAGGAAGAGTGTAAACAACATATACCTGAATGCAAAATATTTTCACCTTGGAGAATATGAATATAAGGTTTATTTGTAAAGTGTTGCTGTTTTCTAAACCAAGCAAATAAAACCATAGATGTTTGACAACAATGGAAGTATTACTAGATTTTCCAGAACAGATTTCTGCCATTATTTACTTCAGCCTATACAGATCCTACTAATCCCAATTGTAACACATTGTCAGACACATTTATAGGAACAGAGCCTGGAACAAAGCATTTATTGAAGGGTATGGACACCATTGGAGAAGTAATTGACTATATCACCACCTACAGATAAGCATGTGGGGCTCCTTTGCCACCCAGAAAGCTGTCATCAGAGATATTCCCCAAGAGACCAAGAGCCTATGTCTTACCCTGACGCAGTAAAGCAAGATTTCTGTGTGCTACAGCACAATCCACTCCATCTATAGCACCCCTCCCGGACACCAAAAGGCAATTTTTTCTTTCTTTCTTTTTAATTTATTTATTTTTACAATTACAAAAATATACAATTAAAAGTTCATATTTGGAGTTTGGTCATACAGTGTTCTAGCACCCGTCCCTCCACCAGTGCCCATCTCCCACCACCAAGCCACGGTTCCCTCCCCCTTCCCCAGCCCACCTCCATGGCAGGTTCTTTATTTCTTTCCTTTCTCTCTCTTTCTCTTTTCCTTCACTTCAGACTATGGATTACAGAACATACATTAAAAGGTTGTCATATCTTTTTGCCTCTATTTAATGCTCAGTTCTAGGTTGGCATTAGTACCTCGACAATTATTAGCACCCTGTTCCATTTTCTGTCTTACCTACCCTCTGACTCCCACACGTTTGTGATAATTTCCACCTTTGACAAGACCTCCTGATATATGTTTCACTTATTCAGCTGCATCAACAGATGGTGACAAAGTCAGGAATACAACAGAGCTTTCTAAACTCCCAAAGAATGCACTTTAGAAGAACAGTCCTCTAAATTGTAGAGGACTGAGAAAAAATAACTTTATGAAAATATCAATAATGTAGTAAAGAGCTTGGAGGGTGTGGGTATACTGGTGGTGGTGATGGGGCACTGGTGGAGAGGATGGTACTGGAATACTGTACTACCAAAAACCAATTATGAACACTTTGTAACTGTATGTTTCACTGTGGAATAATAAAAAAATTAAAAGAAAAAGAAAGGAGTAAAACAATGCATGATGTAGATTGACAGCGATAAGGGAATAAAGTACAGTGTCAGCAGAAGAATAGAATTTGAAAATTGAATAAGTGGCCTCAAAGACAAAGTACACAACATCATCAATAAAGAAGAGGTACCAGAAGAATATAAGAAAAAAAGTTAAGTGATATGTATGGCCAAAGTAGAAGGAACAATCAAAGGATCAAAGTAATTTCAGTTTAAGAGAGGAAAACAGGAAGAAACTCTGAATAAAGTAATTATAGGTGATGTCTTCCACAATACAAAGAGGAAGATGTTGCACTCATCCAGGGAGAACAAAGGGGAGCCAATTAAAATAAACTTAACAATAGCAACAGACATTTTAATAAAATAGCAAGAAAAATAAAAAGTAGACTCCATAAAGCAGAAAAAGAAAGCAATGATTACATACAAGGAAAAAAAGTAAGATTCATATTAGATTTCTCAAATGAAATTCTACAAGAAAGAGAATAAAGTGATATTCTCAAACCACAAATATCTGCTCTGTGAGTCATTATTCAATTTTCAAGGAGTAATACAAAATTTCTCAAATAGCAGTTGATGAAATCAAAATAAGTTCCAATATATGGGTAATAAATAACTTCATGTTAAAAACTAAGGTCAAATAGAAAAAGCAACCAAAATCACATAATAATAAATGGCAACAAATAGCTTCATATCAATAATTTCTATAAATAGGAATAAGATTTTTTCTCCCATAAAAATGCAGAGTAGTTGGATAGAACAAAAAAAAAACCCAATTCCTGCTACATTTCACCTATTATAATAACATATGCTAAGAGTGAAAGTGTGGGGAAAAACATATCAGGTTAATAGTAGACTAAAAAGCAGATAAAACCAATTGTATCAAATTAATAGCAGTTAAGCTAAATATTAATTTAGATGTGAGGAAACTAAATAATAGCAATGGAGAGATTCACATACGGGCAGAGCTGCTACCGGCTCTCCCTGTGCCCAGCTGATGAGGCACCTGGGAGGGGAGGCAGATTCTTGCCCTGGTTTGTCATGCCAGCAAAGCCACGCAAGAAGTCATAGGAACCCCCCATACCATAAGGGCTACCCATTTTCCATATCAGACTCCCCACCTTGTCAGAGCTTCACCCAAAGGCGAGCTGATCCACAAGCCGGCTCATCAATAAATGTACGAGATGAGAAGCAACTAAGAGGCATCCCACCCACAGAGCCTCGCAAGCTACAGCTACCTGTGTTGTATTTGATATGCCAAAATCACTTGTATCACTTGTCTTCCTGATGATCATCGATTTGCTCGAGGGGGCAGCAGTAACATCTCCACATGTCCTGTCACATGCTAGTGTAGCCCAAGGACATCTGCTCGCTCCAGGAACATAAAGAGCCTCAAACCATTCCATCAGCTCATGGGAATAAGGTCTATAATTGTTACTGATTTTTGGCATATCAAATGCGACACAGGTAGCTTGCCAGGCTCTGCCTTGTGGGTGGGATACTTTTGTAGTCACCTCTCATCTTGTACATTTATTGATAGCCAGGCTTGTGATCAGTTCTTCTGCTGGATGGAGCTCAGACAGAGTGGGGAGTCTGGATGTGGAAAATGGCGGCCTCATTGTGTGGGTGTTCCTCTGGCTTCTTGTGAGAGCTCTGCTTGGGTTTGCAGGCTAGGGCTAGAACCCGCCTTCCCTCCTGGGCGCCTCACATAGTCAGCTGGGCACGGGGAGGCAGGTAGCAGCTCTTCCTGTGTATGTGAGTCTCTAGATCAGGCATACCTGGGTTCGGCTTAAGAAAGACTGCTGTAGGGTGGGTCTCTGATGAGCCATGCTTGTGATCAACACTTCTGCTGGGTGGAACCTGAAAAGTGGGGAGTCAGATGTGAAAAATGACCCCTCATTGTGTGGGGTTCCTCTGAAGCTTCTTAATATGCCAAAAACAGTAATAATTATAGACCTCATTCCCATGTCCTGAAAAATGGTTTTGAGGCTCTTCATGTTCCTGGAGTGAGCAGTGGCCTTTGGGCTACACTAGCATCAGACAGCTATATTAAGATGTTACTGTTGCCTGCTCAAACAAATTGATGAATAATGGGAAGACAAATGCCAGGTAATATAAGTGAAGCTAAATAAAATAATAAAGTTAGGAAAAGACACTATACATTAAATAAGAATCAATATATCAATATGATTTAAAAACACATCAGTAAATATGCAAGAAAACATAAGGCGCAAAAAATTTATCACGCATCTCATGATATACCTTAGGGAAACACTGATGAAAACACAATAGTAGTTCAGAGAGCATTCAGAATTACTCCTGGAAAGGTTCAGTAGAGTTCCACAGTGCTCAGGGAGGATTGTGGGACTATTTGTGATGTGGTGGAGTGCAGGTAGTTGGAACAATTGGCTCTGTACACGGCATCCTCTACTCTCTACAGCCCTCTAAATCTTAGATCTTATGTGACTTTATTATCTCAGAATAAAACTAGAGCATTCTAGCCAGGAGTGCTGCGGGGTCCCGACAGTATCGGGAAGCGAGTTCCTTTCTACCTCCGAAGCCGGCGGGGAATGGATGAAGACTCAGGAATCCGATGCAGTTTTAAAAAGGGGTTCCAATATACAATCCAAGAGCAGGGGAAAACCTCCGCACTCTGGGTTCCCAGCTAGGCCCCAGCCAGGTGTAGCCAAGATGGCTGCCACCACGTGTTGAGGCCCAACAGAGAATGGAGAGGACGGAGAAGCAAAAACACCAAGGGAAGCCAAAATGGCAAAAGGGGGAAAAAAAGAGAGAGCTTCTTTCTTCTTGCAGCTTATTTTATAGCTAGAAATCCACCCAAACTTCCCAGCCCAGCCTATTCTGGGCTGGGCTATCTAGAGATGAAAACAGGAAAATAGCTCTATAGAAATGTAGCAACTTCAGGGAGACCATATGGCTGTTTACAAGGACCCAGAGCTAATTAAAAGCCTCCTAGAAGAGCTGGGAGAAGCTATAAGCTAAATTGCAACTTCCCTGGCAGGAAGGATCAAATGCCCTCAGGTAATTTCTCCCCAGCACCTCACCTAAGGTCTTGAGCCAAGATCTGCCTGGAATTGCCTTTATAGGGTAGAGAAGGGGTTTCTGAGATGGCATGTCTCTGTACCAAAGACTTACTAATGCCAGTTAAATATTTCTCCAAGCCTTCACAAGAGTCTCTTCTACTTCACGGTAGTTTTGTATTTTAGTTGCCTTTGAGTTATCAGGGAGCCATGCTTGCTTGCTTGGAGGCAAACAGCATTTCTCTCTGGTCTAATTACTTAGAGATCCAACGTGGCCAGGCAAATATGCTGGTAAGATCTAGCTAGTCCCACGATGATTGTGGTAGCATGAGAGAATATTTACACCAGCCAGTACAGAATACATGGTCAGATAAGACTGCCACATTCAGACTACCCCCCTATCTATGAAGTGACCTGCAGGGAGGCAATCCAGGGCAGATGCAGAGGCCTAGGCTTTTAGATGTCCTGCAACAATTCCCAACTTTATTTATTTATTCTGCATTCTGTTTTATGTATTGAGATCATATATATTCTATAAAAATCTTTTACTTAAAGCTGTATTCAAAGTACAGTTGTTTCAAGTATTCAGTATTCCAACACTAGTCCCACCACCAATGTGCCCTTACTGCCACCATAGAATAAATTTTATCAATCTGTTTTGCAATCCTGCAGTGTTCACAAATTTACTATCTTGTCTATAATTCTCAAACTAATAGCAACTAAGGTATAGACTTTGTGCATGCAGACCAGAAAGATGGTTTTTTTAATGTATCATGAAGAAATGGTGTGAGTTGAATTTGACTATTCAGTTTCAATATATATTCCCATGTATTTTGCTTAATACTGGTATAATGTTTATTAATCTTTACTTTATTATTCAAAAAGTGATATATACAATTACAAAATTGTTCATATTAGATTTTAGTCATACACTGTTCCAGCATCATCCCTACACCAGTGCACATTTCCCACCACCAATGTCCCCAGATTTCCTCCCTTTCCCCTACTTTTGCCTCTAATTATTTCTTTCTCTCTCTCTTTCTCTCACACACATTCTCCTTCTCTCTCTCTCCCTTCTCTTGACATTGGGCTTCCAATACATAAATTTAGGGGTCATCATGTATAGCCCTTTACTATTATAATTTTTTTAGAAGCTTCACATAATATTCACACCTACTCTTTTGCTAAAAAGAAAAATATGATATAAAATAGGCAATTATTATGCAGTAAAACATGGTAATTAAGTCATAATAGACAAATGTTTTCTGATGCAAAGAAGAAAGTTTACTCCAATAAAATCCATAAATTTATTTTTAAAAAATTAGTATAAAAATCATAAATAGATATTCTGTGGAAGAAAATATGCCAATTCACATTTGAAGCTTTCTATTTTTTTATATCTTGGTATAAAATAAGTAATTTTGTAAGACTACTAATAAGACTCAGGCTTCGAGTTTTCTACATCAATAAAATTCAGAAAACAATGGGACATCACTACAAAAGAAAAATTGCGTTTTTTTTTTTGAAATTTCAAACTAGGTCGCCTTCTTAACAGGGAACAAAGATCTTAAATAATCTACACATCTACATTGCTCCCAAGGGGTTTGCTCACATGTGTGGGGGGGGGCTATGCTCCTCCAACATTTCCTCCACCTCCATGCCAGCTACCCTGGAAGAGACATGCCAGACCCACAGCTCCATTGGCAAGCCCAGAAGAGATCCAGACAAACCACTCCAGATCCACAGCTGCGCCACTCAGGCCTACATGGAAACAACCCAAGGAGCTGGCGTCTGTTGGTTGGTAGGGGGCTTGGCCAGCCTCTGGCCGAGATCAGCTTATTGCTCAAGGGTTCACTCACATATGTGTGGAGGAGTCACGCTCGATGGACAAGGAGCGGGATTTGGCCTCCTCCGCCCTCTCCTCCACCTCCATGCCAGCTACCATGGAAGAGAGACACACCAGACCCACAGCTCTGTTAGCAAGGGCCACGGAGCAGCTGCCCGACAGTCTTAGATAGTACTAGATGTTAGGATCCAGGTCCTTCCCAGGGATCTTTCACATTTATACACAGTACATGAGTGCTAGGCAAGGTTCTAGTTGTGACCCGTCTTCCCAGTGAGCCTGGCAGGAAACCAGAACAACACCCACACCATGAGGTCAGTCGTTTTCAACATCCAGACTCCCCAACTCCTCAGAGCTCCACCCAAGAGAAAGCCTGATCTTTTTCCCTTTGAGTTTCATCAGTAAATGCTCGAGATGAGAGCCTTCTACTGAGAGTATACCCCTACACGGCAGAGCCTGGCAAGCTACCCGTATTTTATTTGATATGCCAAAAAAAGTAACAATTATGGACCTCATTCCCATGACCTGAAGGAATGATTTGAGGCTTTTCCTGTTCCTGGAGCAAGCAGGTGCCCCTGGGGTACACTTGCTTGCAACTTAGGGCCTATGAGATGTTACTGGTGCCCACTTGAGCAAATCGATGAACCAGGGAAGACAAGTTATGCAAGAGACAAGTGATACACATATACATCATTTTGTGATAAATTCTTAAAGACTCCAACGTTCTTAAAGCTGTTAACAACTCAGAATTACAGGTGACAAGCATAAAAATACCTGAAGAATTCTGACTTGGACCAAACTGGAGACCAAAACATTGCTCACAAAGCAATAGAGGAATTTTGAATAGAGGGAAAATATTCTCATAATGCTCTGTCAAAAATGTTTTTTGTTTTTTTAGAGAAACATGATCAGCTTTGTACATTGAGAGGTCTGGGTTTAGGTTTACATGGGCATTAACTAAACAAAAATGAGTGAGCAGTAAGATGGCTAGAACTATGCCTTGATTTTATTTGTTCTATGAGGATTTCTCTGTGTGTTTCAAGAAAAAAAGATACAGAAAAACGTGCATACTGACACATCTTGCACAATATGCTAAATGAGGTTGGATGTTAATCAAATGCAAGCAATTAAATAAACATTTTTATACTGTAAAATGTCATGTCAACAATAGGCAATTGCTCAGTTTCAACGTGTGAGAAAACTTGCTTGTAAACTTTTTGGGAAATGACTTGAGACTGGTCACAGCTTCTCGAAGGTTAAATAATTTATGGGGGTTTTGACTATGTTTTTACTTCATTATTCTGCCACAGTGCATCTTCTTCAGCTCCATCTACTGCATTTGTTACTTATCAGATAATAGTCCCAAGGACAGACTCTCAATATCTTCAGAAAATGTCCATGATCACACTTACTTGTCATCCACTCAATGCAAAACCAACTGGTCTCTGTTTAGGGAGGGGCGATTTAGCCACAATCAGTGGTGCTCAGTTCCCGCTCCTGGCTCTGTGCTCTGGTAATTGCTTTTAACTCAGGAACAATATGAAGTGTTGGTTTGGGAATAAAATTTGGGACCAGCTGCAGGCAAAATACCTGCCTTAGGCCTTGTATAGTCTCGCTGGCCCAGTGGTCTTCAAAAGGTTTACCTACATATACTGGCAATGCCCATATGCTGAGAATTCTAGGCTTGTAGTTCTGTGTGGGAAAACAAATGCATTTACATAGACCACTGATGAACACATTTTTTATCTTTTATACAACATGATTAACAGAATTATAACATGCCATGATCACCAACATTTTATGCATCAATTTTTAACTAAAAGAGCCAGATGTTATAAAGAATTTAAAAATTTTTAAAGGATTAATATTTTGTTACATGCATGAAGATATATAGTATGGGAAGGAAGTCAAACACAAAAGGACAAATATTTTACAATTCCACTTAAATGAGCTTTCTAGAAAAATCAAATTCTAAGATACAGAAAGCAGAGTATGTTTTCCAAGGATGGGAAGGAAGGGAAAATAAGAATGTATTGTTTAACAGGTACTGTTTCACATGGAAGATGAAATCACTGTGGAAATGGATGATGGTAGTGGTTAATAATTTTAAGTATACAAAAATGCATTGAACTATACACTTCAAGAAAGCAAAGCTTTGTTATTTGTAAACTTTATCAATCCGAAAAAAAAAAAGGAAAGTGAATGCAATGCCAACATTTAGTAATCAGGAGATTTAGCATAATTCAAAATAAGAGGCTCTCCAATAATGACATATCTATTTCTAAAGGGGCAATGATTGGAAATAAATAGCATGAAAAAGAAAGTACACATAAATATGCATAAATATGTATATATGCATACATATATATGTTGTATGTGTATATATATATATACATATATATGAGTTTTCACCAACTTCAGCTCACTAAAGTGTTGTGCTCCCAATTCCCAAACTCTACCTTTCTCAGTGTATAGCCTCTGGATCCTAGATCCATTTGACTTTAAAATAGTAATATAGAACAGTGTAAGATGGAGGTAGTAAATCTTACTATATAGCCATAGTGTGTCAATCTCCTTGCAGGAAATATTTACAGGAAAGGTATAGCAAAGGAGTAGACAGTGGAGGAAGTAGTATATACAAATGTTCTTTTTTACCAAGCAGTCATTTCCCTCAGGACAAAGTTAGCTAGTAGCATCTCAATGTAAACATTAAAAATGTTTGCTTTGTGGTGAGCAGAGATTTCCATCAGATTCTTACTTAAGCTTATAAATGACAAATTTGGAGCAGCAGGACTGATAGTACAGTGAGGAGGACACTACCCTTGCACATGGCCAACCAAGGTTTGACCTGGGTACCCCTTTTTGGTTCTCCAGAGCTTTGCCAGGATTGTCCTGGGAACACTGCAGAGAATAACCCCTGAGCATTGTTGGGTATGGCATGGAACGGAGGAAGGAAGGCAGGCAGGCAGGCAGGCAGAAACTGTGGTCTTATATTTTGTTACTCAAAATGTATGCTTTAGTTTTAATGATTTATAAATAGAATAGTTACAAATAATCCTATTAAGTCTATTTTCAATATGGTGATAAAACCCTGAAGAAGACAAGAGAATGAGAAAAATCCCAAGTCCCTTTTTTCAGAGTATTTTGTCCACAATGATGTATATTATACAATGAAGAGCCTTTAGATAGCACTGGGTCATCAGCTATGATGAAACTAACCATAAGTTGCCCATTCTTATTTCTCCAAGTTGTCCATAGAGACTATGTGAATAGCCCCATTTTGTCACTACATATCTCAATTTAACAGTATATCATTCCTATCCAAGGCAGAGCTTTAAAGACAACTGACAACGTTCCTTTTGCACTCATACTATGATGACTAAGTGAAATGGGAAGAAGGTGTGTATTACTATAGTTTATGGATTTTAAAAAGAAAGTATATAGTGTTTAGAGCAGGAAGGTATGGAGAGAAACTAAAAACAAAACACCTTATTTAGGGTTGAAGAGATAATACAGAGGGCGAGACACTTGCCTTGCACATGGCCAATCTGGGTTTAATGCCCAGACGCAGGCAGGGAGGAAAGGGGAGGAAGGGAGGGCAATGTCTGAGATCTGCTATTCAGATGAAGGTCCAGCAGTAGCCCTGCAGGAAGAAAACTGGGAGAACACACACCCCTCCTCAATCCTGTCAGTATTTCATGTGGATCCGGTGGGAAAACAAGAGGTCCAGTGGGGTTCCCCCCAGTGGCTCCTTGGTCAAACAAGAGAGCCAATGAGAGGTCAGAGGAGAGTAAAGAGAATTAATACAAGAAAAAGAGAAGTTTCCCATTGAGTACAAAAAGAAGCAAAAGGTCTTTTAAACATCAAAAGGTTAATTTTACTTAATTTCTAGAAATCTAATTCCTATTATGTTCCAGACACTCTTTCAGATACTTTGCACATTTTCAATTCTCTTAACCTTCAAAAACAAGATATAAATATTACTATTGGCACATTACAAATAAGGAAACTGTAACTCAGAGATGCCAAGAAAGTGTGTAGGAAAACTGAAATTAAATTCTAATCTCTTGGACTCAAGGCTTGTCTTGTCAGCTGAAGGTAGTGCTGGATCACCGCTGAAAAGGAATGCAATCTATGTCAAAAGTGATCATAAGTGATAGAATTTATGTGACCTCTGAATCAAATAGAAACCAGAAAGTCCTGTTCTGAGGCAGGAAAGAAAGTTGGCTCCAATGAGCTGGATCTCTTCAGTATTTCTACACAGGGTGGTCCACGAAGTCTGAAGACACAAATGTGTGGGTAGTTGGAAGAATGCAGGTAGTTCTCTGGTTGCACTAATTATAAAAGAAATAATTATAAAAAGAAACCTTTCACATGTGTGTGCGTGTGTGTGTGTGTGAGTCATGCCTAAGATTGAACCATTTGTGGCATGTGCTCTACTACTCAGGTGCATACCTAGAACAAACCTTTTAAAGGTATTTTTCAAGGCCTCACAGAGATAATCATATAAAACTTATCTTAAGGAAACAACATGATATGATAAGTCATGGGATTCCCATTACATATTGATCTATTTTTTACTAAATTTCCCCTGAACAATGAGTGTGGAATGGCTGAAAGCTGGACTCTACTTATAGCCTTTTCTAATTCAACAAATAATCACCGAGTGCCTGCCATGTGCTACTTACTGTTATAGATCCTACAGATTATTATGAAGACAAGGTTACCTCCCCATCACCGCCCACACAAATGTTCTATTTTGCTATTAAAATAATTTCAAAAATCCAAACACAACTCTTCATATGAAAGCAATGAGCAGTTTGATTATTGAGAGTAAGTGGGAGGCAAGGTAAGTACATTTCACAGATATTAAGGAAATACCTCTGTGTAAATGTGTTATTTAACCTAAGACCTCAAACAGGACAGAGCCAGCCACGCATGACAGCATCCTAGATCAGTGTGGCTAGACAACAGCAAATTGGAAGAACAGACTGAGAAAAGAATGGAGGAGTGTTCAGCTCAAATGGGCTCTTATAGACAGATTTATTTCTTCTAGCACATATCCTTGGAAGATTTAAAGTTGAGGAATTTATGGTGGAAATAGAGGGGAGAGGTGCCCAGTTAACTAATTAATGTCACTGGTCATTTCAAATCTTGCCTGAGGAAAAGGTATTCAGTCAAAATAGGCAAAAAAGATGGCTGCGGATGGGAAAGAACAAGAGACAAAAGAAAGCCCCTAGCTAAGCAGCTTCCCTTTGTCCCTCACTATGCGCAGATGGGCTGCAGGGCAGCAGAATTTCTCACCCACAACACACAGCCATGGTTAGTAACAACAAAAGCCAAGAGAAAAGGAAACCACTGGAGTATGGTCAAACGAGGCCCATATAAGATTTCCCAAAAAAGCAGGCCCTAACTCACAGGGTACAGGGTTTCAGCTGCACATTTCAGACCAGGAATCATACACTAGATGGAGAAGGGGGCAGGAACAAGACCAGGTCACCATACACTGGAAGCAGCCAGATGGTGCAGGGACTGAACCAGGATGTCCTAATTTGGTCTGGGCACCACGGCACAGGACTAGAAACACCACACACTGGCAAAAGGAGATGAAACTGGGGAAGGGACCCAATACTTTAACTGTGCACTAAACTATAACTTCTTAAGCTTTTGCGCTTTGCATGCAAAATTTCATACAACACTCAAAAATTCATGAGCTCAGCAATAAATCCATTTTATGGTAACAGAAATGATATAATTTATATATACTTAAAAGATCACTTTGGCTATAATGCGAAGAACAAGTTAAAGCGCTGAAAATCCAAGAGGGAAATACTGAAAAACCAGTGTTATAGTCCATATAAAACAACAGTGGTAGCCAGACAGACATATTAGGCAAAATGTAACAGGTCTGAATGTGTTTTAGAGATGCAGGGAAGATTGGTAAGAGAAGAAAGCAAGAACTCTGAGTGTCTCACCTGAAGAACTGTGTGAATGCTGGTTAGCAACTGGAAAGGCATGCTGAAGGGAAACGAGCTTGGAATGACAAGAAACCCATTTGGCAAATATTGAGTTTGCAATTGCTTTGAAGGCATCAAATTAGAGTTGTCAAATAATAGGTGGATATATACAAGTCTCGAAGCCTCAAGTGAAATCTGGAGAAATATATTTGGAGTACTCTGATTTTATCTGAAACAGAATGAATATGATTGAATAAGATTACAGGGCAGCAAAGGAAATTATTCCAGATTCTGATGGCTCTTTATATTGGAGAAGTTTACCAATAAGTTTAAAAGTTTAATAAAGTGGGTCAGAGTAATTGAAAAGTAGATAGGGCATTTGCCTTGCCTGCAGCCAACCCAAGTTTGATCCCCAGCACCTAGATGGTACCCACACCCAGCCTTACGACCAGTTCACCAGGAGTGATCCTGAGTATAGTCAGGAGTAAACCCTGACCTGAGTACTACCACGTGTAGCCCCAAAAATAAAAAAAAAAGTTTAATGATTATTTTATTTTCTTCTCTATACATAACACTAACACAGTGAAATTAGATAACACTCCATGAGGTTTCAGACACATCTTTAGGAAGGGGAGTGCTGGTAGTTCATAACTAGTGACATTCAGGGTTTTATCCTGGCTTTATGCTCAGGGATGACTCTTGGGATGCTCAGGTGTCCACACATAGCCCCAAGGATGGAACCTGGTCAGCTGTATTCAAAGCAAATGCCCTTACCCCTGTATTATCTCTCTAGATCCCAGCCAACATCCTTAAATAGCTTGGCTGAGAAGACTTTTGGAAGAACAAAGGAAGAGGGAGATTGTCATGGAACGTAAAAGCAAAGCATGCACATTTAAGTTCTATCTTCTCAATGGAAAAGAAGTGGAGATTAGGTCTGCCCTATCTAGTTAGGGGTGATGTTCCTTCAGAGAGTCTGCTTGTAAATATATTTCTACACTCAGCCTTCAGTGCCAGTGGCATTAAATCAGCCTTTAGTCAAAGATAAATTAAAGGACAGCAAATTTTCATTCTCCTGTTATTCCACTATGAGAATTAAGAAGATTAGGGAAAATTGACCCAAAAGTAAGCCATGAGATTCTCTAATAGTTGAAACCTAAAGACAAGTAAACATGAAAGTACAAAAAGCTATGTCCTATGCCCCAATTATGCTCTCTTAAAATTCTACTTTATGATACTGGAACTGGAACCCCTCATCCTGAAGAAAAGTTGCTCTTGCCTAGCTGATTCCTTGATTGCTTTCTTCCTTCCTTTCCTCCCTCTTTCCCTCCCTCCCTTTCTTCCATCCTTCCTCCTTCCTTCCTTCCTTTCTCCTTCCCTCACTCCCTCTCTCCTCTTTCTCCAACCTTATTTCTTTTATTCTTTCTCCTTGGGAGTTTATTTTAAAATAATGAAATGCTAGATTAAAAGTATTTTGTAAGAGCTTAGAGAGATAGCACTGTGAATAAGGCACTTGCCTTGCATAAAGCCAATCTGGATTGACCACTGGAACCTTAGACAGCCTCAGAGTCGTACCAGGTGTCACCCCTGAGTGCAGAGCCAGGATAAGCCCTAAGCACTGCATCATTGGGAGTGCCCCACACCACAAAATCAGTATGATGTAAAAATGTTTCAAATATAAAATTTTCAAACAGTGATTGAACATCTTAATACATTTTGAACATAAATGCTTATAAGCATAATATAAATCAAGCTAAAGTAAAATGCTAAAATGCTAAAGTAAATGCTAAAATCAAGGTATAAACATGCATGGAATACCTATTCTCATTCATTAAATAAAAATAATGACCACTATACATAATAGGAGGCACTAGAAATAAATGAAAAAGCTGAAGCAATCGGACAGATCTCCGGACTCCCATTTTCCAACTGTTTCTGGCAGTGCTCTCTTATCAGCAGGCCCCTGCCTTGCTCCCCACCCCATCAATTGGTATTAGTTGGGTTGAATCTTCAGAAGCTACTTGGGACCTTCAGGTAGCTGCTAACAGCACCCATTACTCAGAGTCTCAACCTAAATTCATCAGGTTTGTCCTTACATTTCTAAAGCATCCTCACTGCTTTCATAGAACCCACTCCTTGAAAGTTTTGAACCCCAGTTCCACAAAGACCCTTCAAGATTTTAGTTTTATAACTCTCAGGGGTGTTTCCCAGTCCTGGGCATGATGGCTACTCCTATAGGTACTATTTCAATTTCCTTTTTCGCTTTCACATGCTCTAATACCTATGTAACCAGTTTTCATATAAATATCTCTCCCCAGAAATACCTAGACAAATTTCCATTTCCATGATAAATTAAAAGAACTAGCAAAGAGCTAGTATAGAAACTAAAATGGTTTAGAAAGAAAGATTGATACATATAAAAAAAAACCCTTAGTAAATTAATTAGGAAGGAGAAATTCAGCTCACAGGACAGATTAAAATGAAAAAAAAATTGGATTTAACTAAATGCAGATTGTTGAAGGTTCTGTCTACAGAACTTTAATGGATTCATTTTTGGGTGAGAACAAGAACATTAAACATTAAACTGACTTATTCAAGCTGCCCAAAGAGAACACAGTTTTGTCCAGTCAGTGTAATAGCTCTCCCTGTCCCCATTTTCCTTAATTATTGTTGATGATGATGACAATGTTGTTGTTCTGAAGGCTGAGAGTCGCACACACACAGACTGTGCTGCTCACACATTTATAGCTGTAGCACTTAGGTGGGAGGAGGGGGCGAGGCTATACATCAGTTGTGGTGCTCATGCACTCACGGTGGTACTCACTGAGGGCTGCACTCATTTACTTCTGTTTCCATAGCTGGTCTCCAAGACTGCACTCAGATTTGAGACAGGAAGCTTATGGTTGTTGTGCAACTTGAGGTAACTGCAGTGCTCAAACTTATACTTGCCAAAGGTTACATCTCCTGGAAAGTGGCATACCACATATTTGTGGCATTGGGTAACAATGGGGAGAGTGTGGGCAGAAATTGTTGGCAATGCCAGGGATCCCAGACAGCACTGCTGCAGGGACCATAATGCAATAGAGGACCTTGGGGATGCATTGAATTCATGACCAAAAGCTTTTAAAGCAGGAACTCTATGTTGTTATGATGGTCTTTCAGATCCTCAGTACATTACTTAAAATACAGCATGCTCTTAAATAATGTCATTTCTTTCAACCTCATTTTATTATCATATTGATGAGAAAGAAATTCGGCCAATATTGAACAAAAAAAATCACATTACTAGGAGGGTACCAATTGGCTACAGCAAATGCTTTGAATGCAGGAAGGCTGGGTTCAATCTCTGGCAGTAAGGATGGTCCCCCAAGCACAGCGAGGAAGGATCCCCAAGTTCTGAACTGGAAGTAGCTTCTGAGTATTCTCATGTATGGCTTCAAACGTAATACATCAAACAACAAAAGACATTATTCCAGGATTTTATTTGTGAAACATTGCTCTTTAACTTCCAAGAACCTTTCAATGATGTTGAGAAACACGTTGTTGACATCTTCCAAAGAAGACTGTAATGCTGGCCATTACATATATATATATATATATATATATATATATATATATATATATATGTATATACATATATATAATATATATATATGTAATGTCATAGGTCAATTTTTGTTTCTAGCTAGACTCTTAATTCTATTTTATTTTTAGTTGTTTGCTCCTTAACTAATAACTCTTACAGTGTAATAACAAGCTGCAGTACTCAATCAGACATTTTACATAGACATTTTCTACTTTTAAATGTTTTTATTCTACTTGATAGTGTTATCTTAATATGCTTAACTACCATCTTGTTATATTCCACGGAACTCTCTTAAAATTATTGCTCAAGGGTCAGATACATAATATGGTAGGATTAAGGGGTTTGCCACATGCAGCTAACCCCAACTGATTGATGCCAAGCACCGAATATGATACTCCTAGAACTACCTGGAGTGAGCTTTCACCCTAGAACCAGTAGTAAGCACTGACAACAATGGTAGTCCAAAAACAAAAGGACAAAAAACAAACAACAAAAACTATTAAACTCCTTTGGCAGAGTTTTAACATTTTTTAAAAATTCAGTTTTTCTTTCCATGAACTTATGATAGCTTCACTTAACTTTAAACTTTAATACAAATTAATGACTTTCTCTAGAAAGTTTTTTGTATATTCTTTCATATATATAAAATTTTACTCTTGTCAAGTTCATTTTTTGCTTAGTTTGGTGCTCTGGGATACACCCAACTCCATCGTCAGAGGTCACTTGGTCCATGCAGAGCCAAGGAAAAAACCTGAACTCCCATATGTAAAGCAAAGTATTGATTAAACTTTTCTTTGCCCCTGAATTCACCTTTTATTTTTTTATTTTTATTAATATTTTATTATACCACCGTGAGACATACAATTACAACGTTGTTCATGTTTGGAGGTTTTGGTCACATAGTGTTCTAGCACCCCGCCCTCCACCAGCGCCCATTTCCCACCACCAATGTCCCCAATTCCCTCCCCCTCCCATAGCCTGCCTAAATGGCAGGTTCTTTATCTCTTTTCTCTCTCCCTCTCTCTCTTTTCCTTCTCTTACGTATTGTGGGTTGCAATATATATACTTAGAGGCCATTGTGTGCATTTTTTGCCTGTATTTAATGCTCAGTTCTAGGTTGGTATTAGCCCTTTCAACATTTATTCGCACATATTCCCTTCTATGTCTTACGTAACCTCCTGACTCCCACACGTTTGTGGTAATTTCCACTTTTGGTAAGACCTCCTGATCCACGTTTTGCCTGACATTGGATTTTGATATCATAATATCTATATATGTACTAAATTCGCCTTTTAATATAATGATATTCTCTATTCTTGGTTAAAAATAGTTTATTTTGAAAAATGGAATCCATATAAAGCAATATTTCAAATTTTAATTTGTAAATTTTTGCCTACAGAATCTTTTAGATTTAGCTCAACCTAATAGAACTGTCAATAATAATAGTTTTATCTTGATCACTTGATCACTTGACATGCCGTTGTTCATCAATTTGCTCGAGCAGGCATCAGTAACATTTCCATTTGACCTTATCACGTGCCAATGTATCCCAATGGCATCTGGTTTCTTCAGGAATACGAAGAGCTTCAAACTGTTCATCCAGGGTCTTGACAAAGAAGTCTGATCATCTTGTAGGTGGGTGGCCACGTGATCTTTTGACATCCCATGGGATCCAGTCAGTAACGGCTCTAGTCCAGCATTATCTCCAAATCACATTACATGTCCAGCCCATCTGATTTTTTGATTCCTTGGCAAATGAGACAGCATCACTGACTCTGGGGGAGCAACAGAGGTCAGAGCTCCGGATTCCTTCTTTTCGTTTCAGTGAGCTGTGATATTCCAAGCATAGCTTTTTCAATTCCTCTTTGGGAGACCCGAATAGCATTCTCATCCTGCTTTCATAGGGCCCAGGTCTCTGAGGCGTATGTTAATGCAGGGAGAATGGTGGAGTAGACGAGATGTGCCTGGAGCCGGAGGTTCTTTGTCTTTTTAACTATTTCTTTGATGCTTCTGAAGACATTCTATGTCGCTCTCTTCCTCCTGCACAGCTAAGGTCTTAGTTTGTTCATAATGTTGACTTCTCGACCTAGGTACACATACCTGTTGCATTCAGAGATGTTTGTTCCATTGAGAGTGAATAGGGCCTTTTGAAAAAATTGATTTTTCATGAACATAGTTGTGTTGAGATTCAGCTGTAGACCTATCTTTCCACATTCTTAGTCAAAGTTGGCCAGCATTTGTGCCACTGGCTAATTTTTGGTGTTATTAGAATGATGACATCAGTGAAGTGAAGGTAGTGTAGTTGCTGACCATCTATCTTCACTCCCACTCCTTCCCATTCTAATTGTTGCATGATGTTCTCGAGGGTGGCACTTGAAGAGTTTTTGGTGAAATGGCATCACCCTGCCTAACTGTAGCAGTAAGTAGATCTAAGGATATGCAAAGGAAGGTCTGATGTATACTGCCTGTTAACAGATACATGGGGTCTTCTGGCAGACTGTCTCCCCAATAGAGTAGTTTGTAGAAAACCCTAGTGAGACTGTTAATCTAGCTGCAGCTATGCCAACAAGGCTATCCTAGGTCATTTCTCTGCACATTCCCTTGTTGGCTCTAATTAACCCTAGATAGAGTCTTATGTACAAGACCTCGTGTTCTAGGGCAATTTAGGAAGGCTAAGGTAACAAACTATTGCATTCTTTGCTTATCTCACCTCACTGAGATAGCACCACCTGCAGGCTCTGGCTCCTGAGTATCTCCTCCCTATCACCATAAATCCTATGGTAGAAATGTAAAATGCCCTTGCAGTGTCAATTATGTAAACTTAACTCTAAGTTTTACTGCCCTTTGTTGTGTTGGCTTATAAGGAAGTTGGGGTCTTTGTTTAAGGGTCAGTCAGCTCTCGTCAGTCAGCTCTTGTCAGTCAGCTCTAGTCAGTCGGCTCTCCTGAGTGAGCTGCGGTCAGTGAGCTCTGGTCAGTTAGCTGCGGTCAGTTAGCTGTGGCCAGTTAGCCACCAAGATGAGAGCTGCTGCCCCTCCGGCTGGTGATTATTAAAAATATTAATGGAAATACATCTTGTGCCTGGAGTCTCATCTCTGTGCCTCTGACCCGACGGGACATTCCTGCTTCACTGAACCCCTCTTTCGACATCAATGATCAGTTCCTTGTAGAATGGTGAGATCCTGGTCGTGAATCTGTAGTACAGCTCATGAAGGATCTTGATGCATTGGGTTTGATCGCCCTGTTTGGCTAGGGCTTCAATGACTGCTTCGGTCTCCACAGAATCAAAGGCTTTCTTTAAATCAATGAACGTGAGACAGAGTGGCATCTTGAACTCCTACACACTTCAATGAGCTTGGTTACAGTGTTGATATGGTCAATTGTGCTGAATCCTTTTCAGAAGCCAGCCTGCTCACATGGGTGTCCTTCATCTAATGTTCTGCCAATCCTGTTCAGGATGACTGGAGTGAACAGCTTGTAGATGACAGACAACACGCAGATGGGGCAATAGCTGCCAATGTCGTGAATGTCTCCCTTCTTGAACAGAACTGTCCTGCTGGTTTTCCATTGGGAGGACACCTTGCATTCAGACAGGTAGTGTGTGAAGAGCTGAGTCAGTGAATTGGTGAGTACTGACGGCAGATTCTTCGGGTGTTTGGGTCTGACTTTTTCTGGGTCTGGTGCTGTTCCCCTCTTTGCCGGCGAAATGGCATGTTGGATTTTAGAAGAGAGAACATTGGGAATGATATATCCATCTTGCGGTATTTGGTGTGTGTGGGCAGGTGGGCATGGCTATCAAAGAGATCTGAATAGGAGTCATGGATGATCTTAGCCATTGCCTTTCTGGAAGATGTGATAGATCCATCAGGATGTCTGAGTGCAGTTATCTTGGTCTTATAGTTGGCGAAAGACAGGCAGGCATTGTAAATGCTTTTCCTGGCTTCTGCTGCATCTTCCACTATTACTGCTCTTCTGTCTTTGAGGTCTTCCTTTATCGCTTGTCTGCACTGCTTTTCAAGCTTGGACTTTAGCATTTGGTCTCCTGAGCCTCGCACCTTGCCACAATTGGTGAATGAGCTCGAGAGTTTTTGAAGACAGGCATCCTTTTGTGTTTTATCTACTTTTGTTAATTATTCTTATCTCACTATACTAGACATGGCTTAAATTTTTTAATATTGCCTCCAATGCTAAAGGAATGACTCTCTAGTTTCAACACTGAATATGTTAAATGCAGTAAGATCTTCACAGAACCCTCTTAACAGATTCTGGAAGTTTCTTTCAATTGCCACTGGTACTCTAGGAGTTTTTATTACTTAATGTACTTGAACTTTATGGATACGTTTTTGGTATATACTGGTGTACTTTTGTTCCCCCTTTAGTTCTTTAGTAAGATGCAATAGAGTATCAAATTTTTTAAGTTAAATCATCTGTGCCTTCCTTGGGTAATTCATGTCAGACATGTCACATCATTTTTATGTACAGTAGGTTCATTTAACAGAAAGGACTTAAGGTTGTTTTTTGCCTGTATGTTTATGAGTGAGACTAGCTTACAGTTTTCTTTCTTACAGTGCTTGTGGTAGTGAGTCATACCTTAGGAAATCAGGACTGGGCAGAAAAAATCAGCTTCAATCTCCACCTGAGTTCAAGCACTTGATTTTATTTGGAAGATAATAAATTCCAAAGAAGATAGTGAATAAAAATTGATCTAGGAAACATGAGTAGAGATTTTCCCAAATGATGCCATCATAGATTAAAGGAAGGGTGGGTACCTCCAGAGTGGAAAGCTGTATACACCAGAGCTAGGATGCAGTGACCCCCAGGATGGAGTGACTGAGCTGATTTGTGATGCTGGCTTTATGAGTTTTTTTTTTCCTCTAGATGCCTTACTTTAGAAAAGGGTCATTACTAAGTGGTTGTCAGGCAGATTTTGAGACTTGATAGTTTCTTTGTTCCCCCTAAGCCTTAATCAGGATCATTCCTGGATCTGTAGATAAGGTCCCAAGTTGCCAGCAAGGACTTCCTTTTTCAAAGTATAACTTGTCTCTACAAACATTTCTTGGTGTTTTATAGCTTTTTACCTCTCTGAACATTTCTTAGTTTTAAAGCGTTTTGTCTTTCCAAACATGACTTGGTTATTTTATGGCTTTTTGTTTCTCCCCAAAATTTACTGCCAAGGGGCCCTCCACCTGACTGCTTCCTATCTTCACTAGCTGCTATTGTTCTCATAATATAAGATCATAATATCCTAGTAGACAGAATTAACATTATTAAATTACCAGTTACTTGATTATTATAATGTAAATGTAAACTGTTTGGACTTTTTTTTAAGGAAGTAATCTCCCAATCAGTGCTAAGAGGAAAGTGTCCACTCCTGACAACACTTGGCCTGGCTGTGCCCAACGGTTCAAGTCTGAGTCTGACCGTGTGCTGCTACCATTACTCAGCAGTACTGGGACCACCAAGATCTCACTCAATAGAGTTGAGTTGGGGATGAGGGTGTAAGGAACTGGGATTATACCTGTAGACACTCAGGAGGCCATATGGTGTTTGAGAACTTTCTACACCTAATTCTACAACCAGGAACTCAGTCCTTAGTCTTTTTACTATTGGCATTGTCATAGTTTTTAATTGTTGATATAGTTCCAGCAAATAACTTGATACTTTGGTTTTTATTTCATCTTGATCCAATTCTGATGATCTATATTTTCTAGTAAATTGATTTGCAAATTAAAAGCATACATTTATGTATTATCTAATTTATTGACTTTTTAACAAGAGGTTTTAATACCATAATGTTAATATTTATGCTTTTGGTATGCCTGAGTTATGCACCTCCACTACCACCAATTTAAAAGCCTTGTGTCAATCTGTCAGGTCGCCTCCTCCCTTCCTACCCCCAAGTCCCTACCTCAATTAATTTTTAATCTTTGTAAGTATTTATACATGTCCTCTTACATTCTTAATTTCTTAAACTGTTGACTCGATCTGGATATTTTTCCAGTAATGATTTCAAAGAAGACTCTTTGTATTATATTTTATTTTCTGTCCTTTATGACTCCAGTATACCATCAACACTTTCAAATGTTATCACTGTATCACTGTCACTGTCTTCCCGTTCATCATCGATTTGCTCGAGCAAGCACCAGTAACATCTCCATATGTCCTGTCTCATGCAAGTAGAGCCCAAGGGCACCTGCTTGCTCCAGGAACATAAAGAGCCTCAAACCATTCCATCAGGTCATGGGAATGAGGTCTATAATTGTTACTGGTATTTGGCATATCAAATATGACACGGGTAGCTTGCCAGGTTCTGCCATATGGGTAACATACTCTTGTAGTCATCCAAAAATCCAGCATTTATTGATGAACCACGCAGCCGCTGATCTACTGGGTGGAGTGCTGACGAGGGGAAGTCCAAATGAGGAAAATGGAGGTCCTGATGGAGTGGAGGTTCGTCTGGCTTATTGTGAGGCTCTGCTGGGGTGGCAGGCCAGGGCTAGAACCTGCCATCCCTCCTGGGCGCCTCATGAGTGGCTGGGCACAGGGAAAGCCAGTAGCAGCTCTGCCCCATGTCTGTGAGACTCAAATGTTATAAGTTGGATTTTTAGTTTCTGGATTTTCAAATGTTTTTTCTCTAAATATAAACTGGAATTATCATTTCTTTGTTTCCCACAAAGTTCAATATTTAGTGGTTTGTTATTTCTCCATGCCCACCATTTTCTAGGATTAATTGTAATTTTATTTTGACCTATCACTAAGAGCTGTCATTTTACTGGTTTTGGCATATTGAATACGCAGTATGACATTATTGATCTGACTGCGACGAGGAGGCATCAATCGCATCACACTGTTTTTGACACCGGAGAAGAACTGTTCCTCAGAACATGGTATAAAAAGAGGTGTTGGTAGCATCGGTGTCCTTGTCAACATGAACATGGCCACAAACATTGATTCATTTGAATGCCTAACAAACCGAATAGGACGATACACTTGAAGAGATGTGGCCCACTGCCAGCAGTTTCTATCTTCGTTGTCTACGCACCAACATCCACATACAAATAAGAAGAAACTGAGAAATTCTACATGGAACTGGAGGAGTTCTATAAAAAAAGATCACACATTCTACAAGATCATAGTCAGTGATTTTAATGCCAATTAGGACCGAGAAGATCAGCTGAAGAACTCCACATTGGGACCCATGGCCTAGAATGGAACGAACAGGGTGAGAGACTATCTGAGTTCATCATGTCCACCAAGACCGTTCATGGGAACTCACAGTTCCAGAAGGGTAAATCAACATGGACATGAGAATCCCATGGTGGACAGTTCCAGAAGGAAATTGACCACATCATCTTTAATCGACAGTTTTGCCTGACAGATGTCCCTGTCGTCCCAAAATACTAAACAGGATTGGACCACCATCTCCTTTGTCATGCAACAGGGAGAAAAAGCTGCAAAGTTTAAGAAGAGAACTCCCAGAACGACCACCAATTGGGAACTCTTTGGCACCACTGCGGCAACATGGGAAGATACAATCACTGATGGCATCGATAAAGAATACAACTGACTGGCTCAGCACCTCCATGATTGTGCAAAGAAAGCCGAGAGAGAAACACAAAAAGGACGCCTGTTTTCAAAAACTCTCGAGCTTATTCACCAACGTGGCAAGGCGCAAGCCTCAGGAGACCAAATGCTAATATCCAAGCTTGCAAAGCAGTGCAGAGAAGTGATAAAGGAAGACCTCAAAGAGATAAGAGCAGAAATACTGGAAGACGCAGCAGAATCCGGGAAAAACATTCGCAATGCCCGCCTGTCCTTCACCAACTATAAGACCAAGAAGACTGCCCTCCAACGTCCTGATTGATGGATTTATCACATATTCCAGAAAGGCAATGGAGAAGATTATCCATGACTTCTACTCAGATCTCTTTGATAGCCACATCCACCTGCCCACATACCAAATTCCGCAGGATGGATATGTCGTTCCCAAAGTTCTCCCTTCTGAAATTCAACATGCCATTTTGTCAGTAAAGAAGGGAACAGCACCAGGCCTAGACAAAGTCAGACCTGAACACCTAAAAAATCTGCCTTCAGTACTCATCAATACACTGGCTCAGCTCTTCACACGCTACCTGTCCGAATGCAAGGTGCCCTCCCATTGGAAAACCAGCAAGACAGTTCTACTGTTCAAGAAGGAAGACATCCAAGACATTGGCAGCTATCGCCCCATCTGCCTGTTTTCTGTCATCTACAGGCTGTTCAATCGAGTCATCCTGAACAGGATTGCAGAACATTAGATGAAGGATAACCATGCGAGCAAGCTGACTTCCGGAAAGGATTCAGCACAATCGACCATATCCACACGGTAACCAAGCTCATAGAAGTGTGTAGGGAGTTCAGGATGCCACTCTGTCTCACGCTCATTGATTTAAAGAAAGCCTTTGATTCTGTAGAGACTGAAGTAGTCATCGAAGACCTAGCCAAACAGGGTACTCAAAGCAAATACATCAAGATCCTTCATGAGCTGTATTATGAATTGACCACCAGGATCTCACCATTCTACAAAGAAGTGATCATCAGTGTCAAAAGAGGGTTTCTGCAGGGTGAAACCATTTCACCAAAACTCTTCAGTGCCACCCTTGAGAACATCATGCAACAATTAGAATGGGATGGAATGGGAGTGAAGATAGATGGTCGGCAACTAGACCACCTCCACTTTGCTGATGACATCATTCTAATAACACCAAACATTAGCCAAGTGGCACAAATTCTGGCCAACTTTGACTAAGAATGTGGAAAGATAGGTCTACAGCTGAATCTCAACACAACTATGTTCATGAAAAAATCAATTCGTTCAAGAGGCCCTATTCACTCTCAATGGAACAAATATCTCTGAATGCAGCACTTATGTGTACCTAGGTTGAGAAGTCAACATGATGAACGAACTAAGACCTTAGCTGTGCAGGAGGAAGAAGTGACATGGAATGCCTTCAAAAGCATCAAAGAAATAGTTAAAAAAGACAAAAAACATCCACCTCAGGCACATTTCGTCTACTCCACCTTTCTCCCTGCACTAGCATATGACTCAGAGACCTGGGCCCTATGAAAGCAGGATGAGAATGCTATTCGGGTCTCCCAATAAAAAGGAATCAAAAGAGCTATGCTTAGAATATCACACCTCACTGAAACGAAAGAAGGAATCCGGAGCTCCGACCTCTGTTGCTCTCCCAGAGTCAGAGATGCTGTCTCATTGCCAAGGCATCAAAAAACAGATGGGCTGGACATGTAATGTGATTTGGAGACAATGCTGAACTAGAGCTTTTACCGACTAGATCCCACAGGATGTCAAAAGATCACGTGGCCGCCCACCTACAAGATGATCAGACTTCTTTATCAAGACCCTGGATGAACAGTTTGAAGCTCTTCATATTACTGAAGCAACCAGATGCCATTGGGTTACATTGGCACATGATAAGGTCAAATGGAAATGTTACTGGCGCCCGCTTGAGCAAATTGACAAATAATGGGATGTCAAGTGATCAAGTGATTTAGAGCTGTGCTTTTCCAATTTTGTGAAACATGGAATCTTTTATTTTAAAATGTTATATCAACAATAGAAATGGTAATCTATGGTTATTCAAATAAACACTATAGGTTTGATAAGATTTAATACCATAATATATGAACAATTTTGGTAATTATTACATGTCTGATGGAGGAACGTGTATTTTTAATACAGGAACTAGCTGTTCGGTTTTGTGTTTCTCCATTAGACTCAACCGCTAATTGGTTTATCTCAATCATTTCCTCCTTATTATCTTGGTTCATTTTCTGTCCATCTAACCACATACCAAAGGTTATATAAAGAGTACTGTTTTTAAACTGAACATATCACAATTGTCCAGGAATTTTTTTTATTTTTGTTTGTTCTGTCTGTTTTGGGTTTTTGCATCTTGGTTTTATATTATTATGTGGCTATCACATCCTGCAGTGTGTTGTGGCTACTCCAAGTTAGGCAACACGAAGTGCCATGAAAAGACCTCCCTGACTGGCCCTTTGAGCCCGAAATCTCCTTCACATTTCCCCATGCAGTTCTTTTGGTATGGGTTTTATTTGTTTGTTTTGTTTTTAAATATAAATACTGGTTAGTTACTGCAATTTTGTATCTATAGTTCTGAACAAAACTTCACTTTAGAAAAGTCCAGTGTGATTATGCCTAGCAAACAAGATAAAGCACTTCTGGTTTGTATTGTTCTTTTTGCATGGCTTTACATGCAATCATATACTTTACTAATGTCTTTTAAAACAAATTCAATTGCTCATTAAAAAGTAGTATTTATTTGAATCATGAGGAGTGGACACAAGGTTACTAAACTCTTCTATCACTTGTCTTCCTGTTGTTCATCAATTTGCTCAAGTGGGCACCAGAAATGTCTAGATTCATTGGTAATGAGGTCCATTATTGTCACTTTTTGACATATTGATTACACCATGGATAGCTAGCCAGGCTCTGCCGTTGCTCTGGGTTCATCCCAGGGACCCAGTGTTTTTTTAACGTAACTCTTGGATATGTATGAATAAACTATGATCCATGACTACTGCTATTTCCCAAGAAGAGACATTTATTTTATTTTATTATACCACCGTGGGATATACAATTACAAAAAAACAGTTCATGATTAGTTTCAGTAATATAGCGTTGCAGCACCCATCACTCCACCAGTGCATTTTTCTCACACCAATGTCCTCTGATTCCCTCCTCCTTCCCTCAGCCTGCCTCTATGGAAGGCACTTTGCCTCAGGTAGAGACATTTAGTCTAAGACTAATCACTACAGATAGTATTTTGTTCTGAGTGTTCATATTCTTCTTATTTTTTCCACTTAAAATGTCATATTATTATTTAATATGTATGTAGAAACATGGAATACTCATTTACCAGGACCTAGTAGAAAGGGCACCAGCTCTCCCACTGCTCAACTGATCATCAGATATCCAGGAGGGAGGACAAGTTCAGGACCTGGCCCACCATCCCAATAGAGCCTAGAAGAAGTCAGAGGGAACCCCACACCATGATGATCACCATTTTCAATGTACAGATTCCACAGTTAATCAGAACTCCACATGAGAGAAAAGCCAATCTGAAGCCCAGCTCGTGAGAACCCCACCCTAGAAAGAAGCCTATTTCACAGACACAGATAGAGCTTCTACCGGCCCTCCCCATGCTCAGCTGATCATGAGACATCCAGGAGGGAGGGTGGGTTCAAGACCTGACCCAACACCCCAACAGACCCACGGAAGAAGCCAGATAAACCCCCATACCATGATGGCAACCATTTTCAATGTCCAGATTCCACAGCTCATCACAGCTCCACCCAAGAGAGAGAAGCCAATCTCAAACCCAGCTCATTGGAACCCCGCCCTAAAGAGAAGCCTATTTCACAGACACAGATAGAGCTGGTACTGGCTTTCCCCTTTGCCCACGGCTGCTTTGCAGCCACACAGTACATCAGTAAATGTAAAAACTAAGAGGGTCCACATGCCAGAGCCTGGAAACTGCCCATGTCATATTTGATATGCCAAAAACCAGTAATAAGTATAACCGCATTCCCATGACCTGAAGGAATAGTTTGAGGCTCTTCATGTTCCTGGAATGAGCAGATGCCCTTGGGCTACACAAGCACATGACAGGACATATGGAGATGTTAGTCTAAATATTTCCATTTATTTATTTGTTTGTTTGTTTGTTTATAATTTGTGGATCTCTCCACAAACTGATCCTGGGCTGTAGGCTGTGATCCAGAGACAATGAAACACAGGGCAGACCTGCTACTGACTCTCCATGTGCCCAGCGGATCATGAAGCACCCAAGAGAGAAGGCGGGTTCTAGACCTGGCCCAACATCCCAGCAGAGCCTCACAAGTGGCCAGAGGAACTCCATACCATGAGAGCTGCCATATTGAACATCTGGACTCCACAAGAGCTCCACCCAGCAGAAAAGCTGATCTTTCCCTGTCTCAACCCCCGGTTCATCAATAAATGCACAAGATAAGAGGCTACTACAAGAGTATCCCATCCACACAGCAGAGCCTGAAAGGTTACCTTTGTCATATTTGATACCCCCCAAAACCAGTAACAATTATAGACCTTATTCCCATGACCTGAAAGAATGGTTTGAGGCTCTTTATGTTCCTGGAGGCAGAGGCCCTTGGGCTATTCTAGCTTATAACAGGGGCAAATGGAGATGTTACTGGTGCCCACAAGATCAAGCAACTCAATGAACAATGGGAAGACAAGTAATACAAGTGATGAGAAATGGTTTCTTCAACTACCCCTTCAAAAAGGCAAATGAACATAAGACACCTAATGTGATGTAAGGATAACTGCTTTTACATTACCAATGGTCTGTTAGAAAAACTTCACCCCCGGCTTCTGAACCTAAACTTGTTTCTCAACAAGATATCCAGATAATCTATACATGTATTAAAGTTGGATAAACACTTTAGAAATTCTTCAGATGCCTGTCAATTTGGAGGCTGGGGCTAGAGCACTCAGGGAAGAAGAGAGAATCTGAGTACACTGGTGGAGAGAAGTTGACAGTGGTAGCAAGAACAGTGATAGAACACTGTATGTCAAAAATCCAACTATAACTTTGGAACTCACAGTGCCTTAATAAAATAAAATTGGGTGCCAGAGCAATGGCACAGTGGTATTGCATTTGTCTTCCATGAGGCCAACCCAGGTTCAATCCCGACATCCTATATGGTCCCCCTGAGCATCGCAGGGTATGGCCCAATAAATAAATAGATGGATGGATGGGTGGGTGGCTGAATGGGTGGCTGAATGGATGGATGGATTGATGGATGGATGGATGGATGGATGGATGGATGGATGGATGGATGGATGGATGGATGGATGGATGGATGGATGGATGGATGGATGGATGGATGGATGGATGGATGGATGGATGGATGGATGGATGGATGGATGGATGGATGGATGGATGGATGGGTGGATGGGTGGGTGGGTGGGTGGGTGGATGGGTGGATGGGTGGATGGGTAGATGGGTGGATGGGTGGATGGATGGATGGGTGGATAGATAGATGTATAGATAGATAGATAGATAGATAGATAGATAGATGGATGGATGGATGGATGGATGGATGGATGGATGGATGGATGGATGGATGGATGGATGGATGGATGGATGGATGGATGGATGGATGGATGGATGGATGGATGGATGGATGGATGGATGGATGGATGGATGGATGGGTGGGTGTGGTGGATGGGTGTGTATATGAGGTGAAAAAAAAGATATGAGGTGGATGGATGGATGGATGGGTGGGTAGATGGGTGAATGGGTGGATGGGTAGATGGGTGGATGGATGGATGGATGATGGATGGATAGATAGATAGATAGATAGATAGATAGATAGATAGATAGATAGATAGATAGATAGATAGATAGATAGATAGATAGATAGATAGATAGATAGATAGATAGATAGATAGATAGATAGATGATAGATCATTTTGGAAGAAAAATGCAAATGCTGACAGGAGGTCAGAGTATAGCAGATAAGGCCATTGCCTTGTGAAAGGCCAGCCTAACTTTCATACCAGCACTCCAGATGGCTCTGGAGTGGAATGATCCCATCTGAATGGAATGATCCCTGAGTACGAAGCCAGGAGTGAGCCCTGAATGAAGAGTCAGGAATGAGCCCTGAGCACCGCAAAGTGTGGCTCAAATGAACAACAATAAAAATTATGACAAATTCAGCATCTCCTCATTGGGGCTAAGATTGCTGATATTAGACATATATTGAACAATAGGGTTATAATAATAATAGTAATAATAATAATAATAATAATAATAAACAGTGTTACAGGGAATGTAAGCAAAAGGAGAAAACCACTAACAACTAGTCAGAGATGGCCATTTCCTACTCCTGGTACCCTGGATTTTATGTGGGCTTAGGGTATTAATGAAACCTCTGTGCAATTTAACATAATATCAAAGTGCACAGTCTGAAACAACAGAATCATCTGAATACCCACTATTAGAATGCTGCAAACAACTAGAACTTCTCACCTTTCTTATTTCCTCTGTGCAAGACAGGTCTGGTCTTATCTGCATGACTGAAATTCATAAGTTCTCCTTCTGCAAATTTTCACGGGTAGACTGCTGCCTTTATACCCTCTTCTGCCTTTCATTTCTATTATTTGCTTGTCTATTATCTTAAGCATCCACAACTTGGAAGAGTCCACCCAGAATATATTTTCCTCTTGAAATGAGCAACATTTTCAGTTTGTATTCTAAGAATAAGCAATCATATACAGCAACACTCACAAAGAAAACATATCTGCCTGCTTGATCTCAGGTCTGCCCATTTAGTCTGCATGTCTGAATGCCATGCTTGTACTGTGGGCAAACAGAATTGAACTTGTTTGTCCTTAAGGCAAGGGCAGATAGGAAGAGTGTCAGAGGTTACAATAATCACTAGCTCTTTGCCAAAACTCTCGTCACTTTTGATATAAGTGATGTTTCTTTCATAGATTGTTCTAGATGGGTTCTGAAAACAGTATTCCCTAGGCTTTAGAATGCTCAAAATTTTAAAGCTTTATTACATGGGGAAGAATCTGGGCACAAAGTTCTTACTTATCACTCATTTTTCCTTCATTTTCTTAAAAATGATGCTCTTCTTCTAGGATGAAAAAAAGCTTGATTTCACCCTTTTCAGCTATCTGTTCTTTTTTTCCTCTTTTTGTGCCTAGAGGAATATATATAATCTTTAAACTTCCACCAATCTGTCTCGCAACAATAATTACGGATCAATTTTCCAAATACATGTAGCACTGAATATTCACTTGCATCTTTTCTATTTACATACTATTTTAGTTAGTGATTTTTAAAATCTCTATACCTGCAAACTGACACTGGTCCACAGAGAAGTGGTTGAAATATCTCTGTCTTAAATTATAGTTTACATATGAGTTTAATTTCATATGTTCCTGAGATATTCAAATTATAGGTTTTTCATGCTTAATTTTTTAAAAAATAATTCTTTCTTCTAACACTTGCTTAGTTATATCTATTTCCTTTTAACTGTTGTCTTTTATTCCCTTCTCTCTTAAGGCACTTAAAATTAGCATTTTCTTAGATTACCTTCTTTCCTGCCTTCCTTTCACACTTAAAATTTAATTTTTTTATTTCTTAGACTTCTTTCTTTCCTTCATTCCTTTCTGTTTGGGGGCTACACTCAGTGGTATTTCAGTACTATTCCCAGCTCTATGCTTAGGGTTCCCACCCAGCAGTGTCCTTGGGACCATATGGTATCAGGGATCAAATCTGGGCCTTTCACATGCACAACATGTGCTTGACCCCCTGAGTTATGTTAACAACCCAGATTTGTCCTTTCTTAAAATCTTTGATGAATTTGATTAATTATTATTTATCCTTTCTTTTCAAACCTTCTGCATCATTTTTCTTATAAGTTTTTAATTTAAAATGGAAGGTTTACATTTTTAGATCAAAGTACTATTTTAATACCTATAGATGTAAGTTTAATTGTACTTAATTCTTTCTAGAGTGCTGTGCTATTGTTTCCCTGCTTAATTTTACTTTTAGGGGAATGTTTAATTTTAGGGGAATAGTTTAGGGGAACATTAGTTTACTAATACTGATTCTCACCTTTATTTCCCATTTAGTTAATTTATATGAATGTGGCTGCTTTCTATTTTCTTTCAATTCAAATGTCTTCTAGTTTCCAGGTCAAGAACTGACATTCTTTCTGCAGGAAGGGTTAGAATTTTTGGAGTCTATGGATCTGTCAAGTCAAGACCACAATATTTTTGTAAATATAATTAAAAGCAGGGATTTAGAATGTGTTCCAATGAGACTCTATCTTCCTGTGCTTATGTGAGAACATTTATTTCTCCTACCTGCTTTCTTCTTCATCCTTAACAAGCCATCCAATGACTATTGTTTTCCTGTCATCTATAGAAAGCAAGTCTTCCCAGGAAGATGGATCTGACTTTTGCATATTTTACTGTTTATTTCAAAATTCTTCACTTATCACCATTCCAAACTATAATAACCCAAACCTGCTCCAGTATTTTTTTTCAATGATGGTAAAACCATATTTCTGGAAATAATTGTATCAGGATGACTCTTCCTGGACTCACTGAACTCACTCTTTTTGGCTAATCTCACTGTCCGCACTGTCAGGCATTTCTGAGAAAGCTCTAATGTGAGCGCTTATTTCCCCATTTACATGTATATTTAATTCTTTCTCTCTCTCTGAATTGTGCTTGTAAATATTCATGGATCATAAAGAAATCAAAATGGGAGACTGTTTTTAACTGATAACAAAAGCACAACAGATCAAAAGTATCAGAATTCATTCCAGGAAGTAATACATTGAAAGTTCAGGTCATGAAACACCAAGTTTTAATAACTTTTTCTTGAGAAATATTGTTGAGAATATAATAGAAATTTCAAATACACAACATTATAAATCAATGTCTACATATACTACTAAACATGTAGTTTTCCCTCATGGATTTCATTTCTTCTCTTCCATGATATGTGTGTATGTGTGTGTGTGTGTGTGTGTGTGTGTGTGTGTGTGTCTATGTCTGCGTATGCGTGTATTTGGTTTTAGGCCACACCTGGTTGTGCATGGAGCTGTTTCTGGTGTTTAGGGGTTAACTCCTGAGAGCCATGTGGTACCCAGGATCAAACTTGGAGCCTCAGACATGGGAGGCTAGTACTCTAAACCATATCCTAGCCAACATGGAGATAAACATTTTTGTTTTAATTGGGATAATTTGGGTTACAACATTTTCCAAATAATTGTTTTCATTGTGCAATGCTAAATCATCAGCTCCACAACTAGAGTGTCAGTAATTGAAATCTCTCCTATTTCCTGCATTGTAGCTTCAGTTTGTTGTGTTGGCAATATCTTAAGATTTGTTCCCATTGGAAACTTGAATCCTTAGTTGTTTCTTTATTCTTGACATATGAGAAAGATTACCTAGTGTTTGTTGTTTATTTTTTTCCTTCAACTCTCTTCTCTTAGCATGATACCCTTCAATGTGACCCAGGTTGCAGAAAGCTGCATGATTTTGTCTTTTCTCATAACTCAATCATAATCCTTTGTGTCGCATACACACATGGTTTCATTTTATTTCACCTGCTGTTGAGCACCTGGGTTGTTTATTGGAAATTGGGGCTAAAGTTATGATTAATGGAGGTGTGCCTATGTCTTTGTGGATCTGTTTTATTGTTCTTGGGGTCAATGCCCAGGAATGATATGCTGGATCATATGGAAGCACTATTCCTATTTTTCTGAGGATTATCTAGGTTGCCTTTTTTTTTTATAAAGGCTGAACCGGAGAGCAGTTCCACCAAGACTGAATGAGAGTTTCTTTTAACCACATCCCTACCAGCACTGGGTTGTTTCCATTCTTTTTGATGTGGGACTTCTAATTAGTATAGAATTATCTCCAATTATTTTGATTTGCACTGCCCTGATATTCAGTGATGACATAATGCTAATGTATTCACTTTTAAAGTCATCATGTTTTTACTATCTTCAAAAATGTTTATTGTAGTTTCTGTATTACGGTTACAACAGTGTTAACATTAATTTAAAAAGTGTTAGTATTAATTTAATGTGACTTAAATGGAAATTACTATCTTCACCGCTATCTAAATGGTCGACACCCCTCACATTATCATCCTAATTTCATTCTAGTCTATCACTTCTTCCCCAACTTCCTACTCACACTGCTTGCAAATCTGTATTGTAATCAAAGGGCAAAGGTTTGTCATCATTCAATACTATTCACCTGTTGTGTTTCTCAACTATATTACAGATGAGCGATATTATCCTGTGCATGTCTTCTCTGACTTATCTAATATGATGCCCTCCAGTTTTACAAATTGCAGAAAATGTCAAGATTTCATCTTTTCTTATAGCTAATCTTTCTATAGTATCCCATTGAGTATATACACCATAGCTTCTTTTTCAGTCATTTGGCATTATTCTACACACTATACCTAGTACTTTGCATATACCTTTTAAAATTAATCCGTTTATGCCTAAAATCAATTCAAAAATGGAATATCTGGGTCATAAGATGTCTTTTTTAATCTCATATCATTTTCATGGACTCTATATTAGATGAAATTTTCATCAACATTCATCCTCTTCCCTTGACATGCATTTACCTAACAAGTGACAATGAACATTTATTTTCATATGCCTACTGCCCATTCTTACATCCTCTTTGGGGAAGTTTCTGTTCATCTGCTATTTCCTTTGGGGGTGGGGGAATAGTACGAGAGATGGGGGCACAACTGGCAGTGCTCCTGACTGTGTTCAGGGCTGACTCATGGATGTTCTTAGAGGACCACATGTGGTGATGATGATCATTCAAACCAGGGGTGACATAAATAAAAGTTCTTACCCCTGTGCTGGTTTTCAGTCTCACTCCTCTTCCCACTATTTTATTGGTTTATAGGATTTCTTGTTCTTGTTGAGCTCTGTGCGTACTTTATATAGATTTGATATTAATCCATTGCTTGCTAGTTGGCATATGCAAATATTTTCTTTCATTCAATAGGATGACTTTTTATATTGAAGCAAGTATCTTTATTCATGCTTTTTCAAAAAAGTATAATCTGAGGTAACCCCGTTTGTTTATTTTGCTTTTTTAATTTATTTTTATCATACCACCTTGAAATATACAAATAAAAACTATTCATGAGTGGGTTTCAGTCATACAGTATTTCAGCACCTATCTCTACACCAGCGCACATTTCCCACCACCAATGTCCCGGGATTCTCTCCATGCCAGACACTCTTTCTTCTTATTCTCCTTCTCCTTCTCCTTCTCTTTCTCCTCCTTCTCCTCCTTCTCCTTCTCCTTCTCCATCTCCTTCTTCCTCTTCTTCTTCCTCTTCCTCTTCACCTTCTTATTCTTCCATTTCTTCATCTTATTTTTCCTCTTCCTCTTTTTGTTCTTCCTACTTCTCTTCTTCCTCCTCCTCTTCCTCTGCCTCCTCTTCTTCCTCTTTTTCTTCCTGTTCTTCTTCTTCCTCCTCCTCCTCCTCCTTCTTCTCCTCCTCCTATTCTCTCTCTCTTCCTTTTCTTACATTTTGTGACTTGCAATCATACATTTAGGGATTATCATGTATAATCCCTCTTGCCTATGTTTAATGCTCAGTTCTAGACTGAATTTACATTTCCAACAATTATTAGGATGATGATTCCTTCTCTATCTTACCTAATCTCTGACTCCCACACAATTGTGGTAGATTCCAACCACTGACAAGTCCTCCTGGTTCATGTTTTGTCTGGCCTTAGATAATACTAATATACTATTTTTATATCCCACTTGATCTTAGCCCAAAGGGGGATATAAAAAATTAAAAAAAAACAGTATATAAAAACAACACCATCCCAGAGATGGTGTTTACATGGCTTCTCCATTCCCTCAGTAGAGTAGAGGACGCTGAGCCTCTGTGACTGATGGGACGGAGCTCTGAGCTCAGTAACTAGGGCTGCAGCTGTTGAGAATGTGGGACTGAGTCAGGAGTCGCCCGGACCACTGCCTGTCACCGGACCACTGCCTGCCTGCCTGTCACCCCCAAGGGATGAACGTCAAATGAGCCAGAACTCTGAGCTCACACCTGGGAGTGGGCCCTAAACTTGGAGAGCTTGGGGACCGCAGATCTTTGCAAACTAAGGTTTCTTTGAAATCAACTGGTGGCCCTGTTCACTCCTGATACCTGGCTTCATGACCTCCAGAGTTCCTCCCAAGGCCCTCACAGCATGTTATTACTTCTGTCCCTACCTCTCACAAGAAACTGCAACATTCACAGAGTCACTCTCCTCAGTGACCCAGCTCCAGGGCAGAGGGCAGCATGGTCACCTCGGGGCAAGCAGAATGCTGGAGCCAGAGAGCTGAGAGGCTGATGTTTATGTTTACTCCCAAAACAGACTCTCCAGAGGACTTTAAACTTCTAAAGTCCCATTAGAAGTGCTTGCATCATCTTTATCCATGCGCTCTCATAGAAACATGCCAACAATGCCGCTGTCACACAAACAGGACACGTATACACACACAGACATGGAGGAGAAGCAAGGGAGACATTGCTAAAGCCCATTTTAAACAGTCAGTTCTGTTTCCAGTCATTATTCCTGAACCAAAACTAGCTCTTTAATTTTGAGTTTAATAAAAACTAATTATTTCACTGTATAGAAAAAGATTGCCCCCTCGGGATGAACCCAGAGCCATGGCACAGCCCAGCAAGCTACCCATGGTGTATCCGATATGCCCAAAATAGTAACAATAATGGACCTCATTCCCAATGAATGGAGACATTACTGGTGCCCGCTTGAGCAAATTGATTAACAAGAAGAAGACAAGTGATACATGACAAGTGATTTATATCCCACAAATAAAGGCAGTCATTCTATATCTGTCCTTTTCCCTCTGGCTAATTTCACTCAGCATGACTTAGCATAATACTCTCCATATCCATCCATTTATAGGCAAATTTCATAATTTTGTTTTTTCATAACAGCTGCATAGTATTCCATTGTATAGATATACCATAGTTTCTTTATCTAGTCATCTTTCTTGGGTGCTCAGGCTGTTTCCAGATTCTGGGAATTGCGAATACTGCTGCTATGAATATTGAATTGCAGATGGCGTTTATGCTGTGTGTTTTGGGCTCCGAGGCTATATATGCTGGAGTGGTATTTCTGGGTCAAATGGGAGCTCAGTTTTTACTTTTTTTAAGGAATGTCCATATTGTTTTCCAAAAGGCTGTACCAGTTGACAGTCCCACTAACAATAGATGAGAATCCTGTTCTTCCCCGCATCCACACCAGAACCAGTTGCAGTTTTTATATGTGCCAGTCTCAGTGGTGTGATATAATATCTCATTATTGTTTTGATTTGCGTCTCCCTTTTGATTAGTGATGATCAGCATTTTTTCTTCAACAAGCAGTACTGGGAAAACTGGTTAGCTATGTGTAAAATAAAGAACTCAGACCTCTATCTCTATGCACAAAAAGTCAGATCTGCACTTCAAAAGAAATAGTGACCAATATACAGAGACAGCTGACACCTGAGAGAGAATATTTATGTAATACCCATCTAATCAGTTAATCACTTGATCACTTGAATTCCGTTATCCATCGATTTGCTCGAAGCAAGCACCAGTAACATTTCCATTGGACCCTATCACGTGCCAATGTAGCCCAATGGCATCTGGTTGATTCAGGAATACGAAGAGCCTTAAACCATTCATTCAGGGTCTTGACAAGGAAGTCTGGCCATCTTGTAGGTGGGTGGCCACGTGATCTTTTGACATCTCTTGGGATCCAGTCGGTAATGGCTCTAGTCCAGAGGTTGTCTCCAAATCGCATTACATGTCCAGCCCATCTGATTTTCGATGCCTTGGCAAACGAGACAGCGCCCCTGATTCTGGAATAGCGACGGAGGTCAGAACTCCAGATTCCTTCTCTCACTTGAGTGAGGCGCGATTTCCAAGTATAGCTCTTTCGATTCCTCTCTGGGAGACCAGAATAGCATTCTCATCCTGCTTTCATAGGGCCAAAGTCTCTGAGGCGTATGTTCATGCAGGGAGAACAGTGGAGTCGAAGAGATGTGCCCAGAGCCAGAGGTTCTTTTGTCCTTTTAGCTATTTCTTACATGCCTTTGAAAGCATTCCATGCCGCTCTCTTCTTCCTGCGCAGCTCAGGTTTTAGGTCATTCATCATGTTGACTTCTCAACATAGGTACACATAACTGCTGCATTCATAGATGTTTGTTCCATTGAGAGTGAATGGGGCCTCTGGAACTAGTTCATTTTTCATGAGCATAGTTTTCTTCAGATTCAGCTGTAGATCTATCTTTCCACATTCTCGGTCGAAGTCAGCCATGGTTTGTGCCACTTGGCTAATGTTTGGTGTTATTAGAACGATGTCATCAGCTAAGTGGAGGTGGTGTAGTTGCCGACCATCTATCTTCACTCCCATTCCTTCCCATTCTAGTTGCCGCATGATGTTCTCAAGGGTGCGCTGAAGAGTTTTGGTGAAATGGTATCACCCTGTCGAACCCTTCTTTTGACATCAATGATCACTTCTTTGTAGAATGGTGAGATCCTGGTGGTGAATCCATGATACAGCTCACGAAGGATCTTGATGTATTGGGTTTGAACACCCTGTTTGGCTAGGGCTTCGATGACTGCTTCAGTCTCCACAGAATTAAAGGCTTTCTGTAAATCAATGAACGTGAGACAGAGCAGCATCTTTTTACTCCCTACAAACCTCAATGAGCTTGGTTACTGTGTGGATATGGTCGATTGCGCTGAATCCTTTCCGGAAGCCAGCTTGCTCACATGGTTGTCCTTCATCTAGTGTTCTGCTAATCCTGTTCAGGATGACTCGTGTAAACATCTTGTAGATAACGGACAACAGGCAGATGGGGCAATATTTGCCAATGTCGTGAATGTCTCCCTTCTTGAACAGAAATACTGGAAGATGCAGCAGAAGCTGGGAAAAGCATTCACACCGCCTGCCTGTCTTCGCCAACTATAAGACCAAGATGACTGCCCTCCGACACCCTGATGGATCTATCACATCTTCCAGGAAGGCAATGGAGAAGATTATCCAGGACTTCTACTCAAATCTCTTTGATAGCCACATCCACCTGCCCACATACCAAATTCCACAGGATGGATATGTCATTCGCAATGTTCTCCCTTCTAAAATCTGACATGTCATCTCGTCGGTAAAGAAGGGAACAGCACCAGGCCCAGACAAGGTCAGACCCGAACACCTGAAGAATCTGCCATCGGTACTCATCAATACACTAGCTCGGCTCTTTACACGCTACCTGTCTGAATGCAAGGTACCCTCCCAATGGAAAACCAGCAGGACAGTTCTACTGCTCAAGAAGGGAGACCCATCTGATAAGGGTATATTCAGGATATATCAGGCATTGGTAGAAATTTAAAAGAAGAAAACAGCCAACTCCATCAAAAAAATGGGGACAAGAAATGAATAGAAATTTCAAAAAGAAGTTTCTGAGCCAAAACCTCCATGTTACTGAATCTAAGACATCTTCAAATATGAAATACCACTAACAAAGCAACTGGAGACACAATAAATATATGGGACTACATGAAACTAAAAAGCTTCTGAACCTCAAAAGAAATGGTGATCAAGACACAAAGATAGCCCATGGAGTGGGAAAAAATATTCACCCAATGCTCATCTCATAAGGGTTAATATCCAAGATATATAAGGCACTGGTAGAACTTTACAAGGAGAAGACAGCCAACCCCATCAAAAAATGGGGAGAAGAAATTAACAGAAACTTCATCAAAATGAAATTGAATGGCCAAAAGTTATATGAAAAAGAACTCATCATTTGTTTATTTTGTTTGCCAGTGGGTTGGAATCACTGAAGATGCCTCCAAAGTACATATCCTGGACAGTTCTAGATATGATTTTCTTCACCACAACTTTGACAAATGCTGTATTTTCCTCAATATATTTTATGGATTCTGGTCTAATTTCAAGATCTTTAATTGCCATTGAGTTAACTTCTTTATATGGTATGAGACAGGGATCTTGTTTCATTTTTGTATGTGGTTATTGAGCTTCCCAAATAACATTTGCTGAAGGGAATTTTCTTGCTCTTCCACATTAATCCAGCAAATAAGTGCATACAATTTAGTTCAGAATCATAAGCTAAACATCATTAATATTTAGGAAAACAAATTAAAACCACAATCAGACCCATTTTTCCACTATCATAAATCTAAAACTTAAAAGCTAACTTAACAACTCTCATCAAGAATGCAGAGCAGTAAAATCCTTTCACTACTGGTAGGAATATATAATGGGGTAAACACATTTCAAAACATTTATCATTTTATAATGGTTAAACATATATCTATCTACCTTAATATGCATATTTTATACTTCTAAAGGTTTTTCATAAAATAAAGGAGAGTATATGCCAATGCAAAGAAATTAACAACCTTAATAAAAATATTTCTTTACTTTTTTAAATTTTTTATTATATCATCATGAGATATACAATTACAAAGATGTTCATAATTGGGTCTCAGTCATACAGTGTTCCCACACCCAACCCGCACCTGTGCACCATTCCCACCACCAAAGTCCCCACCTTCCTTCCCACCCACCCCCAGCCTTCCTCTATAGCAGGTACTTTTTCTTTTTCTCTCTTCCTCACCCTCTCTGTCTCTCTCTGTCTCTGTCTCTGTATCTCTCTTTTACACATTGTGGCTTACCCTACAGACATTTAGGGTTCATCATGTAAGTCTCTTTGTGTATATTCAATGATGAGTTCTAGTCTGATATTACCTCTTCCCACAATTAGTAGAACACCTGTATATATCTATATCTAATTAATGAATGCAGTCATTCCATATCTGACCTTTCCCTTCTAACTAATTTCACGCAGCATGATAGTCTCCATGTCCATACATTTGCAGGTAAATTTCATGAATTCATCTTTTTAACAGCTGCATAGTATTCCATTGTGTAAATGGACCACAGTTTCTTTAGCCAGTCTTCTGTTCTCCGGGCACTTAGGTTGTTTCCAGATTCTGGCTGTTGTGAACAGAGCTGCAATGAATATAGAGAAACCTAAATTCTCTACCAAAAGATAATAGATTCCTATAGTAGAGTGGCAGGGTAAAAAAATCAATGCACAATTTGGTTTGTGGTAGTCAACAACCACAAACAGAAATGTCTATCAACTACCAAAGGATAAAGAAATTAAATATGTACATACAATTACTACTAACAACAAAGTTAGAGGGAAATCCTACTAATATACACAACTGTTAATCTCAAAAGAATTATTAAAGCAAACTAAGTCAGAGGAAAGGGCCTTTCATATATTGCATCATATTAAATTCCCCCAATGTGCAAAGTAATAGAGGGCAGATAAGTTGCTGTCTAAAAATAGAAAGTTAAGATTAAAATTATAAACCTTAAGATTAGAATTATAAAAAGCATAAGAAAACTTTGAAGAATATTTTCATTATCTTGACTATAAAATGGTTTAATGATAGTTTCATAGGTATATGTATCTATAAAGCTTAAGAGATTATATACTCTCTGCCTTTTTATTAATCAATTACCACAATAAAACAATTGAACAATTCAAAAAAAGTATTATTTCCCCTGATGTTACGGGTAGCTTGCCATGCTCTGCCGTGTGGGTAGCATACTCTTGTAGTCATCTCTAAATCCAGCATTTATTGATGAATCCGCCGCGGCCGCTGCGTCGCAAACTGAGCTGTGATATGCTGGTCTGCTGGGTGGAGTTCTGGCGAGGGGAAGTCGGATGTGGAAAATGGAGGTCCTCATGGAGTGGGGGGGTCGTCTGGCTTGTGAGGCTCTGCTGGGGTGGTGGGCCAGGGCTAAAACCTGCCATCCCTCCCGGGCACCTCATGAGTGGCTGGGCATAGTGAGAGCCAGTAGCAGCTCTGCCCCATGTATGTCTCTCAGTAAGTCAGGTACAGCACACACAAATATAATATAAAACCAATTCATAATTTTGCTACTAGGTGGCAGGGGGGGGAATTTACATTACTTGATCACCTGATCACTGACATCCCGTTATTCGATGATTTGCTCGAGCAGGCGCCAGTAACATATCCATTTGACCCTATCACGTGCCAGTGTAGCCCAATGGCATTTGCTTACTCCAGAAATACGAAGAGCTTCAAACTAATCATTCAGGGTCTTGATGAAGAAGTCTGACCATCTTGTAGGTGGGTGGCCATGTGATCTTTTGATGCCCTGTGGGATCCAGTCAGTAACAGCTCTAGTCCAGCAGTCGTCTCCAAATCACATGTCCAGCCCATCTGATTTTTGGCGCCTTGGCAAATGAGACAGCATCCGTGACTCTCAATTTTCGACAGAGGTTGGAACTCCAGATTCCTTCTCTCACTTGAGTGAGGCGTAATATTACAAGCATAGCTGTAGACCTATCTTTCCACATTCTCGGTCAAAGTCAGTCAACATTTGTGCTGCTTGGCTAACATTTGGTGTTATTAGAACAATGTCATCAGCGAAGCAGAGGTGGTGTAGTTGCTGACCGTCTATCTTCACTCCCATTTCTTCCCATTCTAATTGTCACATGAAGTTCTCGAGGTGGTACTGAAGAGTTTCAGTAAAATGGAATCACCGTGCCAAACCCCTCTTTTGACATCAATGATCACTTCCTTGTAGAATGGCGAGATCCTGGTGGTGAATGTGTAATAGAGCTCATGAAGGATCTTGATGTATTGGGTTTGAACGCCCTGTTTGGCTAGGGCTTCAATAACCACTTCAGTCTCAACAGAATCAAAGGCTTTCTTTAAATCAAGGAATGTGAGATAGAGCGGCATCTTGAACTCCCTACAAACCTCAATGAGCTTGGTTACCATGTGGATATGGTTGTGCTGAATCCTTTTTGGAAGCCAGCTTGCTCACATGGTTGTCCTTCATCTAATGTTCTGCAAATCCTTTTCAGGATGACTTGAATGAACAGCATGTAGATGATGGACAACAGGCAGGCGGGGCAATAGTTGCCAATGTTGTGGATGTCTCCCTTCTTGAACAGTACAAGGAGGCATCAATCACATCATGCCGCTTTTGATACTGGAGAAGAACTGTCCTCGGAACATGCGACAAAAGAGGCATCAGTAGTGTTGGTGTCCTTGTCAACATGAACCTGGCCATGAGCACTGATTCATCTGAATGCCTAACAAACTGGATAAGATGATTACACTTGAGATGTGGCTTACTACCAGCAGTTTCTATCTTCATTTTCTACGCACCAACATCCACATACAAAGAAGAACAAATTGAGAAATTCTACATGGAACTGGAGGAATTCTATAAAGAAGATCACACCTTCTACAAGATCATAGTTGGTGATTTTAATGCCAAGATAGGACCTAGAAGATCAGTCGAAGAATTCAACATCGGGACCCATGGCCTAGAATGGAATGAACAGGGTGAGAGACTATCTGATTTCATCATATCCAATACCATTCATGGGACTCACAGTTCCAGAAGGCTGAATCAAAACGCTGGACATGGGAATCTCCTGGTGGACAGTTCCACAATGAAATTGACCACATCATATTCAATCGATGGTTTTGCCTGGCCAATCTCGCCCTCATCCCAAAATTCCAGGATCGGACCACCATCTCTTTTGTGCAAAATTCTACTTCAAGCAACAGGGATAAAAAGCTGCAAAGTGTAAGAAGAGAACTCCCAGAACGACCACCAACTTGGAACTCTTTGGCATCATTCTTTGGCGGAAACATGGGAAGATGTCACCATTGATGACAACAATGAAGAATACAACCGACTGCTTCAGCACCTCCATGATTGTTCACAGAACACCAAAAGACATAAAAGGGACACCTGTCATCAAAAACTCTCAAGCTCATTCACCAATGTGGCAAGGCATGAGCCTCAGGCAACCAAATGCTAACATCTAAGCTCGAAAGCACTACAGAGAACTGATAAAGGAAGATCTCAAAGAGAGAAGAGCAGAAATACTGGCTGATGCAGCAGAAGTCAGGGAAAGCATTTGCAATGCCCACCTGTTCTTTGCCAACTATAAGATCAAGATAACTGCTCTCTGACGTCCTGATGGATCTATCACATCTTCCAGAAAGGCAATGGAGAAGATTATTTATGACTTCTACTCGGATCTCTTTGATAGTCACGTCCACATGCCCACCTACAAAATTCTGCTGATGGATATGTTGTTTCCAATGTTCTCCCTTCTGAAATCCGACATGCCACTTTGTTGCTAAAGAAGCAAACAGCACCTGGCCCAGACAAATTCAGACCTGAACACCTGAAGAATCTGCTATCAGTACTCATCAACACACTGGCTCAACTCTTCACACGCTACCTGTCTGAATGCAAGGTGCCCTTTACATTACTATCCAGGCAAATATAGACTGAATTTCCATTTTTGAAAATAAAATTATAAAAATTTTATTTTCTCATCTCCTCATCAGTAAACTGATGTAAAATTTGCAATTACAATACTCTCCCCATCAACAGGTAGTTACAATACTCTCCCCATCAACAGGTAGAGATAAAAATGGGTACCTGTGATGAACCGCTGATCCCTTCTGCCTCCCTCTCCCAAAGAAGATAGAGAGGCAGCCAGCTCATGGCATAAGAGAAATCTTAGGTAGCAGCACCAATAAGTCATAAATACTCTTATTTCATTTTTTTCTTTTTTCTTTTGTTTTGGGGCTATACCAGTGAAGCTCAAGAGTTACTTTTTTCTTTTGTTTTTTTTTTAATTTTTTTTTTTATTATGCAACCGTGAGATATACAATTACAAAGATGTTCATGTTTGGGTTTCAGTCATACAGTGTTCCAGCATCCTTCCCTCACCAGTGCCCATTTCCCACCACCAATGTCCCCAATTTCTTACCCCCTCCCACAGCCTGCCTCTATGTCTCTATGGTAGGCATCTTGCCTTTTCTCTCTCTCTCTCTCTCTCTCTCTCTCTCTCTCTCTCTCTCTCTCCTCTCTTTCCCTTCTCTTACTCATTGTGGCTTGCAATACATACACTTAGAGGTTATCATGTATATTCCTTTGCTTATATTCAATATTCAGTTCTAGGCTGGTATTATCATTTCCAACAATTATTAGTACATTGTTTTCTTTTCTGTCTTACTAATCTCTGACTTCCAAAAATTTTCAGCAGATTCCACTGACAAGACCTCCTAATCAATGCTTTGCCTGACCATGGATATTGGTATCATCTTTTTTATATCCACAAATAAATGCAGTTATTCTATATCTGTCCTTTTCCCTCTGGCTAATTTCGCTCAGCATGATCGTCTCCATGTGCATCCATCTATAGGCAAATTTCATAACATTTTTCCTAACAGCTGCATAGTATGCCATTGTGTAGATGTGCCACAGTTTCTTAATCCAATTTATCAGTTCTTGGGCCCTTTGGTCATTTCCAGATTCTGGCTATTGTGAATATTGTTGCTATGAAAATAAAAGTGTAGATGATGTTTGCTGTGTGTGTTTTGGTCTCACAGGGTATATTCCCAGGAGTGATAAGGCTGGGTCAAATGGGAGCTCGATCTAGTCTTTGGAATAATGCCCATATTGTTTTCCAAAAAGGCTGTACCAGTGGACATTCCCACCAACAATGGATGAGAGTCCCCTTTTTCCTACATCCACACCAGTACTTGTTCTTGCTCTTTTGGATACCTGCCAGTCTCTGTGGTGTGAGATGATATCTCATTCTTGTTTTGATTTGCATTTCTCTGATGATTAGTGATGATGAGCATCTTTTCATATGCATTTCAGCCATTCGAATTTCTTTATAGGTGTTTCTTTTATTTTCTTTTATTTTTTTAAAATATTTTATTTAGTCACCATAAAATTGCAAAGTTATTTATGATTGGGTTTCCATAATATGGTTTTTCACCAGTGTCCGTATCCCTCCACCAATGCCAGCCCCTGTATTTGCTTCTTATCCACCACTCTGCTTCTGCGAGGCTCATTTTTTTTTTTTAGTTTGTTCTTGTTTTTGCATTGTGATTTACAGTATTGTTGCTGGTAGGGTTTCATATAAAACCTTTACCACCTTTTGCACCACCTCAGGAATTATCTCTGGCTTGCACCCAGAAATTACTCCTGTGGTGCTCAGCGAACCATCTGGGATACCAGGGATTAAATCCAGGTCAGCAGCATGCAGCCACATGTCGGACCCACTGTGCTATCACCCCCTTGGCTCATTTTCAAAGGCACAGTATCCTCTTTAGAAAAACAGTCACAATAATAACATCTGTGTCCCAAGATTACTTAGTCACATAAATCATGTATTAGACCAAAAGACAAGAGGCATTTTTCAAAGCTATTATTTCATATTAGAAAAAAAAAGATCACGAACTATTTTATTCACAAGTCCTTGTAATTACTAAAAAAATTAGTAACAAATATTGTGCTTCAGAAAATCTGAACAGACTTTGCGTATTTTCAATAGAAAATAATATACATATGATAGTAGATATGCCTCTTTACTGTTGGATGAATCTACTGACTTGCAAAATATAAACTGGTTATTGCATATGTTTCAGAATTTATAGTTCAGAAATGCTTGATAAATCTTTGTGCTCTTTTAGAAAAACTGTTAATAAATGATTATGAGATACAATAGAGACAGAATAAGCATCTCTGAATTAGTATTTTAGAATTTTTTAAAATACATCATTTTCCTTTAAAAAATTAGCAAATTAAATGTGCCATATTCTCTTAGCTGAAGAAAGCCTAAAGTCGAAAAAAACAAAGTTTCCCATTTAAGCAGAGATTCAGCTTTTATAGCAGAAAAACTGCAATGAGCACATGTTGGGGGAACGCTGCCGGGGTCCCCAACAGTGTCAGACAGAGGTTCTCTTCTACCTCTGAGGACGCCGGGAGAACAGATGAAAACTCACGAGTCCGGTACAGTTCCAAAAAGGCTTTTAATAGTACCAAAGCTCTTCCACAGCAATCCAATATAATGAACAAGCTCTAGCTCTGGTTCGAACTTAGACCATACAAGAGAGCCTAAGTCTCCCACCAAAGAGAGGATCTCACCCGAGCTGAGTCCTACCCAGAAGAAGGAGCAAAAGGCCAAAGAGCAAAAAGCCAAAAGCCAAAAGCCGCAAGGCTGAGGAGCCAAAAAGCCAAAAGCTAAAAGGCCCAAAAGGCAAAAGGTGAAGGGACCTCAAGTCAGCCCTTTATATACACCAAAGTAATCCAACCGGGAGGGTCATGTCACCAAAGAACTCAAAACAGAGTGTAGTGCCACACCTTATTGCAGGTATAAACAAAGGTTATGCCAAGGTCTAATCCTTTCTACCAAGATTATCTCTTATGTAAAACACTGGAGAGAGGGGCTGGTATAAAGTAATACATCTTAACTTCATGAGCTTCATGTAATCTAGATGGTACCCACAAGGTCCTTCTTATTATTATCTGCACCAGGGTGATTCCGAGTATCTTGTTCTCATGTACTGAAAGGGTCACACTCGCCTGCTTAGAGCAAACAATGATCCTTCCTATAGTCTTCCCTATAGTCTCAGCGTAGCCAGGGGTGGTAGTCTCCTGGTAAATTCTAACTGTCCCACGCTGGGTGCAGTGGGTATAAAGAGGAGCTGTGCCCAATCTAGAAAACATAGAAGTCTTAGTAGATGTATAAGTCAGAAGTTATTCAATCAAGGTGACTTCTGTAACTGCCACACCCTCTAGCAGTGTTTACATAGAAGAGAGGTCTCATTAGAATGAACCTTGACTTAAGTGGATTAAGCTGGGAGTGGGCAAAACAACAAAACTCCCAGAATAGCTAAATCTGTCCTCCATCAAGCACAAAGTATTTTGTTGATTCAGTTACCATGTTATAAATTGCTTTTCTTTGCTGATAAGAAAAGGTAAAATTCAGAATATTCATAATCAAGGAAGATAAACAAAAGCCTGCCTATTAACTAATCAGTTGACACAAATATGCAAGACAAAATGTGATTCCTTTTAAATCATAAATGACATATTCCCTAAGCTGTGTTGTCTTATTCATCTATATAAAATAGATAAGCATTTCCTTGTCATTTTTTTCTAATTAAGACCACTAACACCTATAATGCAATCTTTATTCTCTAGTCTCAAGAAACTTTCTAGGAATCAAAAAATAAGCAACATGTAAATTCAGGAAGGTCCTGGTCTTTTTTTCCCCTTTTCATTCATATGGCAAAGCCATCACCAATGAATTTTTTCTGTCTCTCTCTACTCCAAAAGGTATAAAGAGCTAAAGCAGATTTGATTTTAAGGGATGGCTATCACAATCAATCCTCTTCCTTTGCCAAAGAGTTAAAAAATCATTTAAGACAGGCCTGGCAGCATCAAAATCTCAATATACTAAAAGGCATTGCTTGAAATCTCCACTGGTGTGTGCCCCCTATATGTCCTGTATCAGTCCAAAATCTGCACTTAAACACCACTTCACATTTTATCTTTAAAGCAATAAAATTAAAATTTTATGTCTTAATAGTGTATCTTTATTAAAGGAAATATAGAATTGCTCATTCAGTCTTGGGTACATAACGTTTCAGTGTTCTACAGGAAGAACTGGTAAGCATATGATTCTATTTTTCCAGGAGAAAGATGTGCAAACAAGTCTTCAGAAATAAAAGATGTGATAAAAGCAGGTTTTTTTTTTCATGGCACCCGATAATGCCAGCAAAGACGATTGCTATGACTTCAGGTGTTTCACTCCACTGGCATATCTCAGCGATAGAGTCAGTTATCTTAAATACCCTGCACCTTGCATGTCAAGACTGAAATAGTATATGTTTAATGTGACAAATGATATTCCCAAACCTTCCTAAGAAGCCAAGTCATTTGATCACTAGAGTGCCTTTTCCCCAAATATTTAAGTATACCTTTCTCAGAGAGAAAACAACTACTACAAAACAAAAACAGATGATGGCATGTTAGTGATCGCATTCTAAATTCTGCACTTGCAGTGAGGATCGAAGGCCTGGTATTAGGTCTTCAGTACATTTGGTTCCCCAGAGCCAGTCAGGAATGATCCTTGAGTTCAAATCAGGATTATATCCTGAGCATTGTAGGTATAACCCACAACTAAAAATAAACAAATAAATAAAATTTGCAATATAACATGACAGAACACATTCTAGAGTTAGTAAAATGAGACAGTGGGTGGGTTAATTGGTATGAGAATCTATTAGCCAGTCCCTTTCAGATGAAAATGGAAAGTGATATGCTCACTGTGCTGGAAGGAAATGGCAGCATTTATTCTTTCAACAAACTTACTGAGTATCCATCGCTTGTCAGAATTTTTCAATATGCCGGTAATACAGTAATAAAGAAAACAAATACACAGCCCGCATTCACCTCAAATTCTAGTCACGAAAGAGAAAAAGGATTAGAGGCAACAAAAGCACAGATCCAACATCATTTCCTGATAGAAGGACTTCACGTGTGAGAGAGAAGGACCAAGATGACTCCAGGCATCTTTCCTTAAGCAACTAGAAAACAATTTGTCATTAACTGTCATTCTGTAAAAAGACTGCTAAGGCAGTAGGTGGGGAAAGGCTCCATTTTGAACTTGTTGAGTTTGAAAAGTCCATGTGAAGTTGTTGGGTAGACTCCTGGATATCTGAATCTTCATGAAGTCTAGAATAGAACATGAAGTCTAGAACTTTTCAAGCTAGAAGCGTACAGTTGAGAATTGTTAGAATGCAGATGCCATTTAATGCCAAGATATTGAATAAAGGGCTGCAAGTCAACAAAATAAAACACTGAATCAAGGGACATATGAGCATGGAGAAGACAGTAATCACTGTATCACTGTCTTCCCATTGTTCATCAATTTGCTCGAGTGGGCACTAGTAACATCTCCATTAGTCCTGTCACAAGCAAAGTGCAACCCAAGGGCATCTACTTGCTACTGGGACAGGAGGAGCCCAAAACCATTTTTCAGGTTATGGAACTGAGGTCCATAATAGTTACTAGTCTTTGGCATAAAAAGTAAATAAAACATGGTAGCTTGCCAGGCTTTACCGTGTAGGTGGTATAGTCTCAGTAGAAGGCTCTCAACCTGAGCATTTACCGATGAAACTTAAAGGGGGAAGATCAGGTTTTCTCTTGGATGGAACTCTGAGGAACTATGGAGTCTGGATGTTGAGAATGACTAACTGCATGATGTGTGGTTTGCTCTGGCTTCTTGCCAGGCTTACTGGTATCAGTTAAAAAATGTCTATAACTGTTTACTATGTATAAATGTGAAAGAAATTGGGAAGAACCTTATGTAAAATTCAGTATCCTATAAAAATATTGCGCAGCCACAAAGCGGCAGCCAAGGGACATGTGGGTCTGGCATGGGTGGGTCTCTCTCTTCCGGGGCAACTGGCATGGAGGCGGAGGGAAAGGGCAGGGCCCAAAACTCCACTCCGAGTCTGGCCAGCATGGTCTCTCCCTAGCTCATGAGAGCAAACCCTTGGATCAATGTTGGACTCGGCCGGGGATGGCCGGAGCCCCTTACCGGGAGGTCAGCTCCATGGGTTGCTTCCACATGGGGCTGGCTGAGCAGTGCAGCTGTGGGTCTGAAGAGGATGGGTCTGGATCTCTTCCAGGGTTGCAAATTAGCTGAGTCTGGTGTGGGTAAGTCTCTCTCTTCAGGGGCAACTGGCATAGAGGCGGAGGAAAGGGCAGGGCCCAAAACTCCGCTCGAGTCTGGCCAGCATGGTCTCTCCCCAGCTCATGAGAACAAACCCTTGGAGCAATGTTGGACTCGGCCAGGGGATGGCTGAGCCTCTTACTGGGAGGTCAGCTCCATGAGTTGCTTCCACATGGGGCTGGCTGAGCAGCGCAGCTGTGGGTCCTGAAGTGAATGGGTCTGGATCTCTTCTTGTAAGGAGAGAGTAAAGGGAGAGGAATCAATAAGATAGATTCTAGTGAAGTAGAAGGAAAAGCAAGTCATTTGGTGTATTAGAAGTTAAATGATGTACCTGTAAGAGAATGAGGTGGTCAAGAAAACGTGGGAAGCAAATCCCTAGGACTCTGTGTGCTTAACTCCATGATGACATATATTTAAGAAACAGAATCTTCACTTTGGAAATGACAGGTTGCACAAAACTTAGCCAGTTAGCTGCTCTGCAGAATACAGAGCAAATAAATTTTGACTTATAGCTGGTCAGTACTGAAGGCAAGGCAAGCCATGTCAATGTGTTTATGATTTTCTCTTTGGTCTTAATTGTTGAGGTTTGGCAAATTTCCATATATTTCCAGATAAAGCCATTTGGCTTTTTTTTTTTATATAGGATAGAGGCTCACAGACATGGGGCAGAGCTGCTACCAGCTCTCCCTCTGCCCAGTAGCTCAAAAGGTGCCAGGGAGTGATGGCGGGTTTTAGCCCTGGCCCGCCACCCCAGCAGAGCCTACGCAACAAGTCAGATGATCCTCCACTCCTTGAGGGCCACAATTTTCCACATCCAGACATCCCCTCGTCAGAACTCCACCCAGCAGATGAGCCTATCAGAACCCAGATTATAGCACACCAACCCTGTAGCAGTCTTTTCAAGTCCATCCAGGTATGCTGATCCAGAGACTCACAGACATGGGGCAGAGCTGCTACCAGCTCTCCCTGTGCCCAGCCACTCACGAGGCACCAGGAGGGATGGTGGGTTCTAGCCTTGGCTCGCCACCCCAGCAGAGCCTCACAACAAGCCAGATGAACCCCCACTCCATGAGGGCTGCCGTTTTCCACATCCAGACAACTCCCTCGTCAGAACTCCACCCAGCAGATAAGCCTATCACAGCCCGGGTCATCGACACCCACCCTGCAGCAGTTTTTTTTTCAATTCCAGCCCAGGTATGCTGATCCAGAGACTCACAGACATAGGGCAGAGATGCTACCAGCTCTCCCTGTGCCCAGCTGCTCATGAGGCACCCAGGAGGGATGGCAGGTTCTATCCCTGACCCGCCACCCTAGCAGAGCCTTGCAACAAGCCCGATGACCCATCTCCCGCTCTGTGAGGGCCATTTTCCACATCCAGACTTCCCTCTTGTCAGAACTCTACCCAGCAGAGGAGCTTAGCACAGCTTGGCTTGCACGGCCACAGCCACACGGTTCATCAGTAAATGCTGGATTTAGAGGTGACTACAAGAGTATGCCACCTGCACGGCAAGCCTGGCAAGCTACCGTGTTGTATTTGATATGCCAATTACCAGTATTTCTACTCTTCTTTCTTTGAGGTCTTCCTTTATCGCGTCTCTGCACTTTTTTGCAAGCTTGGATGTTAGCATTTGGTCACCTGAGGCTCGTGCCTTGCCACATTGGCAAATGAGCTTGAGAGTTTCTGAAGACAGGCGTCCTTTTTGTGTCTTTCTCTCTAGGCATTCTTTGCACAGTCATGAAGGTGCTGAACCAGTTGGTTGTATTCTTCATTGATGTCGTCAATGTTGGTATCTTCCCATATTGTTGCAATGGTGCCAAAGAGTTCCCAGTTGGTGGTCGTTCTGGGAGTTCTCCTCATAAACTTTGCAGCCTTTACTCCCAGTTACATGAAGAAGAATTTTGCATGAAGGAGGCGGTGGTCTGATCCTGTTTGGATTTTGGGACAACAGCGACATTGGTCAGGCAAAACCTTCGATTGAAGATTATTTGGTCAATTTTATTGTGGAACTGTCCACCAGGAGATTCCCATGTCCAACATTTTGCTTCAGCCTTCTGAAACTGTGAGTTCCCATTAATGGTCTTGGTGGACATGATGAACTTAGATAGTATCTCACCCTGTTCATTTTATTCTAGGCCATGGGTCCCGATATGAAGTTCTTCAGCTGATCTTCTTGGTCCTATCTTGGCATTAAAATCACCAACTATGATCTTGTAGAAGGTGTGATCTTTTTTATAGAACTCTTCCAGTTCCATGTAGAATTTCAATTTCATCACACTTGTATGTAGATGTTGGTGCATAGACAACGAAGATATAAACTGCTGGCAATGGGCCACATCTATTCAAGTGTAATCGTCCTATCCGGTTTCTGAGGCCTTCAAATGAATCAATGTTGACGGCCATGTTCTTGTTGACAGGAACACCAACGCCACCGACGCCTCTTTCATCACATGTTCTGAGCAACAATTCTTCTCCAGTGTCAAATACAGTGTGGTGCAACTGGCGCCTCCCTCAGCTCAGTCAGACCAATGATATCATACTTAATCTTTTGCACTTGCAACATCATGTCCTCTATATAGGTTTCCAATGCCAGCTTATGTGCATTGAAAGTACAGACAGTCATTTTAGTCCTTCATTTTGGCAGCCTATGTTTGCTGTGAAATTTTATCAGGCACTGCTTGTTGCCTTTCTTAGTGCTGCCGTATTTAGGGCACTTTCAGGGTCAGGAAGATAAACAGTTTTATTACTGGTTTTGGCATATCAAATATGCATTGAACAGCTTGCCAGGCTCTGCCCGTGCGGGCACTATACTCTCAGTAGTTGTGGAGCTCTCTCAGAGGGTGGGTAGAATATTCATAGTAATTTGGAGGTAATTAGCGGCCGGTATAGGGCAGTGCAGCGGGAAAGCTGGTATCTGCTCTACCAGGTGTATCTGTGTCTGTGGCTCAAGAATTCCTGGGCTTGAAATATTCTCCTCTGAAGAGCAGGTCTCTGAAGGATGGGCCTTGTAGGCTAGGTTTCTGAAAATACACTAGATCAGCTACTCACACGCTACCTGTCCGAATGCAAGGTGCCCTCCCAATGGAAAACCAAAAGAACAGTTCTACTGTTCAAGAAGGGAGACATTCAAGACATTGGCAACTATCACCCCATCTGCCTGTTGTCCGTCATCTACAAGCTGTTCACTCGAGTCATCCTAAACAGGACTGGCAGAACACTAGATGAAGGACAACCATGTGAACAAGCTGGCTTCCGAAAGGATTCAGCACAATTGACCATAACCACATGGTAACCAAGCTCATTAGGTTTGTAGGGGAGTTCAAGATGATGCTCTGTCTCACGTTCATTGATTTAAAGAAAACCTTTGATTCTGTGGAGACTGAAGTGGTCATCGAAGCCCTAGCCAAACAGGGCGTTCAAACCCAATACATCAAGATCCTTCGTAAGCTGTATTACGGATTCACCACCAGGAACTCACCATTCTACAAAAAGTGATCATTGATGTCAAAAGAGGGGTTAGACAGGGTGATACCATTTCACTAAAACTTCAGCGCCACCCTCGAGAACATCATGCAACAATTAGAATGGGAAGGAACAGGAGTGAAGATAGGCGGTTGGCAACTACACCACCTCTGCTTTACCGATGACATTGTTCTAATAACACCAAACATTAGCCAAGTGGCTGGCTGACTTTGACCGAGAATGTGGAAAGATAGGTCTACAGCTGAATCTCAACACAACTATGTTCATGAAAAATGAACTAGTTCCAGAGGCCCCATTCACTCTCAACAGAACAAACATCTCTGAATGCAGCAGTTATGTGTACCTAGGTCGAGATGTCAATATGATGAACGACCTAAAACCTGAGCTGTGCAGGAGGAAGAGAGCAGCATGGAATGCCTTCAAAAGCATCAAAGAAATAGCTAAAAGAACAAAGAACCTCCAGCTCTGGGCCCATCTCTTCGACTCCACCATTCTCCCTGCATTAACATATGCCTCAGAACCTGGGCCCTATGAGAGCAGGGATGAGAATGCTACTTGGGTCTCCCAAAGAGCAATCGAAAGAGCTATGCTTGGAATATCACGCCTCACTCAATTGAGAGAAGGAATCTGGAGTTCTGTCCTCCATCACTATTCCAGAATCAGGGACGCTGTCTTGTTTACCAAGATATCAAAAAATCAGATGGGCTGGACATGTAATGCAATTTGGACGACCGCTGGACTAGAGCCATTACCGACTGGATCCCATGGGATGTCAAAAGATCATGTGGCCGCCCACCTACAAGATGGTCAGACTTCTTCGTCAAGACTCTGAAGGAATGTTTTGAGGCTCTTCATATTCCTGAATCAACCATATGCCATTGGGCTACATTGGCATTTGATACGGTCAAATGGAAATGTTACTGGCGCCCACTGGAGCAAATCGATGAATAACGGGATTCAAGTGATAAAGTGATCAAGTGATATAATTACTAAGTTCCAGTCAAGACAGAGACAGAACGACAGTAAAGAAAATAGCAGTTGACTTACTCTCAACTAGTAGGATCATATAAAAATGAAATGAAGAATGAAGGATGTTGATTGATTATGATCATAATTGAGATAAAGAAAATAAGTGCTTTACATCATCCAATTCTCTAAATAACATTGGAAACCAGGAAACTAGATTTGCTCAAGCTTATCTGCACCAGATCTATAAAATGTTGGCCAGACTCCTAACTGCAGTTTCATTATGACACGACAGGGCCCAAAAGTAATTTTGAAGACAGCCTATCCCCTTACAGAGATAAGAGAGTCAGACATAATCCAGGTTTCTATAAAGGGTAAATTCAGGGGTCACAGCCAAGATCAGTTTTATAATTATAATTTCACCTTTTGCTGGCAGAAACCATCAAGCCAGATAAGGCACTGGCCAGATGGGAGCAATTTTTTTATCTGATTGCCCTTATTGCCAAATATAGAGTTGTCAAAAGATGACCATACCTTTGCTAGTTTTCAGATTTCTAATTTGGACCTACTACATCAAGTAGCGAATCATAAAATTTAAGAGAATCTAAGTCAGTGCTACCTGGCGTAGACAATGACACACCATCCACTCTGAAGGAACTCTGGTACAATGCTCCAGAATCCAGGGTATAAATGGGTGACACTTTCTGCTTGTTCTCTTCAAGAAGATAAATTTCCAGGATGGGAGAGATAGTACAATAGTTTGGATGAATGTTTCTGCATCTTCAGGTCCTTGCATTGAGTCTCTGGCACAGTTGGCCAAGAATTTCAGGTGGGGTCCAGGCCTCCTGAGTACTATATGGGAGCATCCACAAATTTTCAGGGGACTGCTGAATGACTTTTTCTGAACACTAGCTGGTAATCTCAATAAGTTTGGGAACCTCTCTGATTTAAGTATCACCTTGTTGTCACAGCTTTTCTTTTCAATTCTATAAATAATAACTAAAAAAACCCACTCAGAGCACCATATATCTTCTTTACATGCAAAAACATTTCAAGGAGCGTGTTGGTTAAGAGTTGCTGAAATAACTCTTACTATGTTTGACAAAACGGTATTTACATACTCGCCAGAGCTATCCAGGACCAAGACAACTGTTGTAATCTACACAATCATCAAAGAATGGGAAGCTGTAGTATAACACCTGCTGTTGCAAGAAGTCCTACCTGCTCACGTAAGGGAGAGATCATTGCTCAGCTCCTAAATGCTTTGCATCTAGAGATCAAAAAAGTAAACATGTGCTCAGTTAGATAATTTCTCAAAGTATAGGTGGAAAACCAATAGTCAAATAAGGTAGAGTGATTTCCTAAGACTACAATGCCAACAGGTAGTAGAGCCCGAACTAAGTCTTATGTCCTAACTATTGAAAAACACTTCCCATATTATTTTTTTCTTCCTTCTTTCTCTCTCTCTCATTTGTTTTCTGGTTTGGGGGCCACATCCACTAAGCTTAGAAAAACTCCTACTCTGTGCTCTGGGGGTCACATCTGGTGACATTCAAGGAACTCTGTGTGCTGCCAAAGACTGATCCCAGGTCGATACATGAAGAACAAATGCCTTATCAGCAGTGCTATCTCTCCAGTCCCATTTGCTAATAACCTATACTTGATATTTCATTCTGCCAACCAACCATACATCTTCAGAGTCTGATATCAGAAGAGTGCTTTAGGGACAGAGATCTGATTCGGGCTTGCTGCTTTGTTTTTATTATGCTAACTACCAAAATTATGTGGAATTTTCCACATTGGACTTCCCCCTCTCATCAGAACTCCACCCAGCCGACCAGCCCATCACAGCCTGGATCACCGACACCCACCCTGGAGCAGTTTCTTCCTCAATCCGGCCCAGGTATGCTGGTCCAGAGACTCTTAGACATGGGGCAGAGCGGTTCCTTGTCTCCCTGTGCCCAGCCGCTCATGAGGCAGTCGGGAGGCATGGTGGGTTCCAGCCTTGGCCCACCACCCCGGCAGAACCCTCACAACAAGCCAGACGCCCCCCCCCCTCCATGGGCGCCGCCATTTTCCACATTGGACTTCCCTCTCATCAGAACTCCACCCCAGCCGACCAGCCCATCAAGGCAGGTTCATCAATAAATGCTTTATTTGGAGGTGTTTATAGAGTACGCCCCCTCCCAAGACAGCAAAGCCCTAGCAAGCTGCTCGTGTTGTATTTGATATGCCAAATGCCAGTAACAATTATATTAGATCATTCTCATGACCTAATATAATGGTTTGAGGCTCTTTATGTTCCTGTACCAAGCCGATGACCTTGGCTCTACAGCATGTGACAGGACATATTGAGATATTACGGTGCCTGCTCTAGCAAATAGATGATTAACGGAAGATCGTGAGATCGTGACCAAAATTATATAAGTACACTGCACACCAAGAAGGGTTTTCTTAGCATAATCTTTATCCAGGCTGAATAATATATATACATATATATAACATAATATGTATGTTTTATATACATATATATTATATACAAGGACTATGTGTAATTATCTCCCTCCTCCCAATTCAATTAACAATATCTATGCCTTTTTGTTTTTGCTTTTTTTGGATCACACCCGGCAATGCTTAGGGGTTTCTCCTGGCTCTGCACTCAGGAATTACTCCTGGCGGTGCTCGGGGGACCATATGGGATCCCGGGATCAAACCCGGGCTGGCACGGAATGGCCGCATGCAAGGCAAATGCCCTACCCACTGGGCTATCGCTCCGGCCCTCTATGCCTTTTCATATCATATTCTTTGCCACAAAAAAGAGATGTGATAATTCATATATGTAATCAGACCTTAGGCACAATGAAATTTTTAAATTTTGTTGAAAAACTAATGCAATATAAAATTTGCTTCATTCTTAATAATCTAACTTAACAGGAGAACTAACAACATTGGTTTTATTGTCCTGCTTAGAATATATTTAAAAGGAAAATAAAATGGAATAACAGTCCGAACTCAAAAGTCAAGGAGGCACTCATCTTTAGTTCTCAATTAGGGGAACTGAATGTTCAATTGTCATTGGTCTGCCTTATGCGGAGGCTAAGATTGGCTTGATTAAAAATGCACTTTCATAAAGAACCAGCCATGGAGGCGGGCTGGGGAGGGGAGGGAACCGGGGACGTTGGTGGTGGGAGATGGGCACTGGTGGAGGGATGGGTGCTGGAACACTGTATGACCAAAACCCAAATATGAACATCTTTGTAATTGTATATCTCACAGTGCTATAATATCACTGTATCACTGTCTTCCCGTTGTTCATCGATTTGCTCTAGCAGGCCCCAGTAACATCTCCATATGTCCTGTCTCATGCTAGTAGAGCCCAAGGGCATCTGCTTCCTCCAGGAACATAAAGAGCCTCAATCCATTCTGGAATGAGGTCTATAATTGTTACTGGTATTTGGCATATCAAATACAACACGGGTAGCTTGCCAGGCTCTGCCGTGCAGGTAGCATACTCTTGCAGTCATCTCTAAGTCCAGCATTTAATGATGAACTGCGCGGCTGCTTGTGGCGCGAGCCAGACTGTGATAGGCTGGTCTGCTGGGTGGAGTTCTGATGAGAGAGAAGTCCGGATGTGGAAAATGGAGGCCCTCATGGAGTGGGGGGGTCGTCTGGCTTGTTGCAAGGCTCTGCTGGGCTGGCAGGCCAGGGCTAGAACCCGCCATCTCTCCCGGTGCTATAATAAAATACTTAAAAAAGAATAAATAAAAGCAGAGCACACAGAACTACCCTGAAGTAAAGAATAGAAACTTGTAGAAGTTTAGTCAAATACATATCTGGCTGTAGGATATGCATGTATATAACGGTATACTATTATCCATAAACTATATCCTGAGCTGCTCAGGTATGTTGCCCCCCCCCCCATGGTGCATTGTAAGGGAACTTTGAGAAGCAGGAACTCAGTTAATAAAGCATTTGTAAAGCCTGAAAAAAAATTTAAAAAAAATTAAAATACACTTTCAGATCTTTCTTTCTGCCTGACTTGGTCCAAGACCATCAGGGCCTTAGACCCCAACCCAATTTTCCTATCGTATTATTTTCCCTATCCTCAACATGATGTATGATGTTTCTTCTGCAAATTGCAACTTAAAAATGATATGTTTGCATAAAAATCAGCAAAAAATGTCTCCACATATGAAAACAGATAGTGATAGGCAATCTAGGACCCAGTTCTTCTTTGTCTGCCGTTTCCATACCAAGTTATTGATTTGTGTTTTCAGAGAAAGGCAGAGCCCAGCAGTTGGCCTCAGAAAGCAAGTTGGTCTAAGCAAAAACTATGACTCTTTATTCCTCAGCATCTGACATTTGAAGAGAGTGATGCCTAATGAAGGCTTCCTTTCTAAGCTGCCCAATAAGACAAAAAATACCAATCAGTCAATCATTGTGAGTTCAACATACCAAAATGCCCTAGAGACCCTGTTTGAGAGGGATGAATTGAAAGAGGAGCCTAGATAAAATCTCTTACCTTGCTGATCAGACTTGTAGGAGTAAGGCTCCTCTGTCTCAAATGAACCACCCTCCTTAAGTGACTCTTCTAATTGTATTTCTGCTCAACACTGAAGGTTCTCACTTTTTCTTTTAATGTAGCACGAGAGGGAAAAACACCACTGACCTCCCAAATCCACACAAGGGAATTCTCTTAAAATAAACAGCTAAACTTAACACTGGGCTTTTCTTTCCTGGACATATTTTAAATGTATATGATGTTAGGTGGCTTCTGGAAAAATGACAAGTGTCTGTTTTCATTAGACTCCCTGAGTGCATGGATCTAATTGACAGCCTTTCTGAGGCCTAGAGGAACTTCCAGCTTCAGGGTTTCCATAGCAACGTGTCCCTGCAGTTCGAAAAGCACTGTTCACAGTCATCATTCACAGGAACCTACATTTCACATACCCCGTTAAGTTATCCAAGAATTCCAACCCCTCAAAGGTTGACAAATCCAATTTTCCAAGCACGTAAAATTTCCTGCTTTGGAGGCTAAGCTTCCACTTCAGATTGCTAAGAAATTTTCATTCAGGTTACATGTGGGTGTGTTTTTCTCTCTAGCCTGGATTTGCAGCATACTTATTGTATATTTTAAAGGTTTTAAGTCTTAAACTATTCTGGATTTCTCTTCATCTCCTTCCGAAGGAGTGACATTGATTGTTTTCTACAGAAGGGAACATTTACCAAGCTTGGTCATCGAAAATGAGTACTTCTGGTAGCCCAGAGCACTGTTGCATGTGGCCTCAAAGCAAAAATTAAACAAAGCTTGTATTCCATTAGGGCTAGAGAGACAGTGTTGCAGGATACCTAAGAGGCTCTGCAATTGCCCTGGATTGCCTCCTGCAGGTCACTTTGTAGATAGGGGGGTAGTCTAAATGTGGCAGTTTATCTGACTATGTATTCTGTACTGACTGGTATAAATATTCTCTCATGCTACCACAATCATCGTGGGACTAGCTAGATTTTACCAGCATATTTGCCTGGTCACATTGGAGCTCTAAATAATTAGACCAGAGAGAAATGTTGTTTGCCTCCAAGCAAGCAAGCATGGCTCCCCTGATAACTCAAAGGCAACTAAAATACAAAACTACCATGAAGTAGAGGAGACTCTTGTGAAGGCTTGGAGAAATATTTAACTGGCATTAGTATAGACTTTGGTACAGAGGCATGCCTTCTCAGAAACCCCCCTTCTCTACCCTATAAAGGCATTTCCAGGCAGATCTTGGCTCTTGACATCCAGCATCTAAAAGGGCCTAGGTGAGGTGCTGGGAGAAATTACCTGAAGGCATTAGACCCTGCCTGCTTCGCATCAAAGTGGGAGGTTTGAGTTACAGGCGGATAAAACTAGCGTGCTTCCCCCCCCTCTCTCTCTCTCTCTCTCTCTCTCTCTCTCTCTCTCTCTCTCTCTCTCTCTCTCTCTCTCTCTCTCTCTCTCTCTCTCTCTCTCTCTCTCTCTCTCTCAGGCTATCCTTTGGAGCTCACACTCTTCTTGGAGTCTTGTCTTTGTCTCCTCTTTACAGGGCCTTAACACATGGTGGCCATCATCTTGGCCTACACGTGGCTGGGGTTCTAGCCTGGAATCCTAAGCACAGGGTTTTGCCTACTGCTGATTTGTATGCCTGAATCTGTGATAAGTAAAGCATTTTAAAACCTGCACCAGATTCCTGAGTTTTCATCCATTCCCGCTGGTTTTGGAGGTAGAAGGGAACTTCGCTTCCCGGTACTGTTGGGGACCCTGGCGGCTTTCCTGACAAGACAGTACAAGTAGATAAGGCCCTTCCCTTGCATGCAGTCATACTGTCCTCGGAACACAAAGTAGTGATCCATGAACACAGACCCAGGAGCAGGCATGAGCACATTGGGGTGTGGCTCTAACATCAAAAGAGTATGGATTCAACGGCAAAACAATTTATAAAATAAAATAAAATGAGTTCCCACTCCAGGGTTAACAAATTCCCAGGTAAGATGAGAAGAGGGGAAGAGCAGGCTGGTCACAGACATTTGGCTCAGACAGGGACTGGTAGACATTGATATTTGCTGCCCTCCTCTTTTAACTACAGCTGTCTAAGGGTAGAATGGTGCCTTTCTCCAGTCCAAAGAAGAGGCAGGCAGACAGGACAATATGTAACACACTTAGCACACATTTAATCCTCAAAGCTGATGACAGCTTTTTTTTTTCTTTTTTGGGTCACACCCAGCAATGCTCGGGGTTTTCTTCTGGTCTCTGCACTCAGGAATCGCTACTGGCGATTCCTCAGGGGACCATATGTGATGCTGGGGTCGAACCCGGGTCCGCACTGCCGGGCCATGTGCAAGGCAAACGCCCTACCCGCTGGGCTATTGCTCTGGCCCCCCTGATGACAGTCTTCTTACTAATCCTAAATTATATTGAACAAAACCAAGGTTAATTACCATGCCCTGGGCCATACACACTGGAAACAGCAAAGCTCGGGTTTCAGTGCACTCTGACTCCTGTCTCTGTGTGTTTCCTGCTATACTGGGCAGTGCAGGAAAACAGGAAGACTTGGGCTACTTGTACATGCTCAAGAGGAAGATCGCTGGACACAAAAAGGATGGGCTCTGCTCTTCAGTCCATGCAATTAGAGGGATTCTCACCAACTGCTACCTGCACAGGGCTGCTAGCATTTCACATCAATTGTCCCTTGAATGTGTATGCTGCCACCTTCTGGCCTGCATCACACTCACATTTGTTTCTGTTTGACCAAGATGAAAACAGTCACCCTGGTAGCTATTTGGTAGGTAATGCTCTGTGTTCAAACAAGATGGCCTGAATTCGTGCTAATAGATTCCTATCAGTTAATTGAATTGGTCACTGCTTGTTTACCTGGCCTCCTCTGATAGTATCTACAAATTGTCCTTCACAATCAAGATCTTCTAGAATGAGATGGATAAGTGAATGGTTGGTTTCTGAGGATAGCCTGCCCACAGAGAATATGGAATATTCTGATTTCATACTTTGAGAAAATAAGAGGATATATTCATTGTAAGACAAGTATATGTTCAGGATCTATTCATTTTATTTTTTCTGTTGCTTTCTTTTTACATTTTTAATTGAAGTACACTGTATTAAAACAGTATAGAGGGTTTGGGTGTGCATCAGTGGAAATCTACATGTGTCTACTCCACTAAGTGCATACCTGAAATTTCAGTCCTATCCTTCCATTATCAGTTTGTCCATATTTCCCCCTTTGTTCCAATTTACTCACCTACCTCCTCTTCCTTGTGATAACTAATTCATAATTTGAATGTGCATTTTAATTTTATTTATTCATCTTTCTGTTTCCTCTACATGCCTCAGGAGGGTAAAATTACATGGTGTTTATTTTTTCTCTGGTTTAGATCAATAAATGTGATGCCCATCTAGCACCATCCATGTTGTTACAAATAACAAAATTTCATCATTTTCTGATGAAATTGAAAATTATTTCATCAGAAGAGTTTCATCAGAAGAGTACAGATGAGATACAAGAGTATCCCCACCCAGACGGCAAAGCCTGACAAGCTACACTGTCATATTTGATGTGCTAAATACCAGTAACAATTATAGACTTCATTCCCATGAACTGATGGAGTGGTTTAAGGCTTTTCATGTTCCTGGAGCAAGCAGATGCCCTTGTGCTACACTAGCTTGTGACAGGGCATATGGAGATGTTACTGGTGCCCACTCGAGCAAATTGATGATCAACAGGAAGACAAATGATACAAGCGATACATCATTTTCTATACTAAATGTGTTCCACTGTGTATTCCACTATTGGATAACACCCTGTAGATGAGTAGATGACAGTTAAAACAGTTAGAAGGCCAGGATTCTGAACCTGGTGAGACAGCTATACAAACAACCCAAGGGGAGCTTGCTAGGGCTCCTGGTGCCTGGGTCAGAGGGCTAGCACCAGGGCCACTAAGCTGGTTCCTGGACCTAAGAGCCAGCACCAGAGATACAGAGCCACGAGGTCAAGGCCAGGACTCAGTGGGCCAGCCTGAAAGAGAAAAGACCTGAAAAACATGGCCAGGACATAGATGGGCAGCATGAAAGAAATTAGGCCCTGGAAAAGAGAGATCCAGAAAAAGAAGAGATTACAGACAGAGAAACAGAGATAGAGAAACAAAGAAACAGATAAAGGAACAGAGAGACAGACAGAGATAGACAAAAGAGAGAGAAGAAATTGAAAAAAGGTCCTGAAGAGAAAATCCTTGAATAAAAATGACCTGAGAAGAGAAGTCCTGAGAAGAGGAGCCTGCTAGACAACTTGCTGGGAGAGAGAGAGGTCCCTGGAGAGAAGGTGTTTGAGTGAGGTGGAGTGAGAAGTGAGAGAAGACAGATTAAAAGGAGAACATCTGCACCTTTATGTTCATAGCAGCACTATTCACAATAGCCAGAATCTGGAAACAACCAGAGTGCCCTAGAACTGATGACTGGATAAAGAAACTTTGGTACATTTATACAACGGAATACTATGCAGCTGTTAGGAAAAATGAAGTTATGAAATTTGCCTATAGATAGATGGACATGGAGAGGATCATGTTGAGTGAAATTAGTCAAAAGGGAAAAGACAGATATAGAATGATTGCATTTATTTGCATGACATAACTATATATACATATATACATATATACATATATATGTATATATATAATTATGATACCAATATCCAAGGTCAGGCGAATCATGGATCAGGAGGTCTTGTCAATAGTGGCAATTACCACAAATGCCTGGAGTCAGAGGTTAGGTAAGACAGAAAATGGAACAGTGTGCTCATAATTGTTGAAAGTGCTAATACCAACCTAGAACTGAGCATTAAATACAGGGAAAAAGATACACATGACAACCTCTTAATGTATGTATTGTAATCCACAATGTGGAAGGGAAGGAAGAGAGAAAGAGAGAGAGAGAAAAAGAGAAAGAGATAAAGAACCTGTCATAGAGGCAGGCTAGGGGAGGAGGGAAGGAATCGGGGACATTGGTGGTGGGAAATGGGCACTGGTAGAGGGACGGGTGCTGGAACACTGTATGACCGAAACCCAAATATGAACATCTTTGTAATTGCATATCTCACGGTGGTATAATAAAATATTTTTTAAAGGAGAGCTTCAAGAGCCTGGGTCAGCAGGGGTGGGGGTGGTGGTCGTCAGCCCCGAATACAGGCCAGGGAACTTAATGGGTTATGAGCACTTAGGGACCCCAAGTGGTCCCAGCATCTGCTGCTTTGATTATTCCCTGATCCAAGTACTTTTTGGGCCTAGGGTCCTTGAGGGTTCCTATGCCTGGAGCCCCTGAGTGGTCCCTTTAGCCCTTACATCTTATTTGTCCACTCATTGTTTAGTGGGCATCTGTTTTAAGTTCTGGACTACTGTAATAAGGTTACGATTAACAGGGGAGAGTATATGCTCTTCAAATTGGCCTATGTATCTGCTCTCTACATTTTTAATTATTTGAAGTAAATATACAAAAGTGAATAACTAAATCATGTAATTTTTCCTTTTAAGTTTTTTTTTTCTTTTTGGGTCACACCCAGCGATGTGCAGGAGTTACTTCTGGCTCTGCACTCAGGAATTACTCCTAGTGGTGCTCGGGAGATCATATGGGATGCCGGGGATTGAACCCGGGTCGGCCACATGCAAGGCAAAAGCCCTATCCACTGTGCTCAGGCCCCTCCTTTTAAGTATTTAAGGGCTCTTCATATTATTTTCCATATACAAATTCGTAACTCAAATAAATCTCAAATAAATCTTCTCCAGTGCTTCTTGTGTCATAAGGCACTTTTAAAAATTTTTAAATGTTTTAAAAAGTAAAAAAAAATATCCTCTCTATTTGGGTCATGAGGACACTCACTGTTTTTTTTTGTAAGTGTTTTATTATACCACTGTGAGATATACAATCACTATTTTTTTAAAGGAGTGTCTCAACACATAACTTTTATAGATTAATACCTATAGGTATGAGGTCGGTGACTAGGTGACTTGTAGAGACTTGTCAGAATCTAACTGTCCCTCAGAAACGAGGATGTCTGATGCTTGACCAAGCAAAGGGCTGACTGACAGCTCTGTACCTCCCCTTGTAATTCACACACAACAGATGGTGCTGAGATTAAGGCAAAAGGGCTATAAACACAGAGGTCAGTGTCTAAAGCTTTGAAATATAACAGCTCAAATACAACAGAGGAAAAGTTTTTTAAAAGAGAAAAAGAGAAACAAGTCAAAAGATTATTTCCCTTCCCCCATCTGGGAAAAGGGGCTCTCTGGGCATTCTTCCAAGCATATTCTTTTACCTCTTCTAACTAAATCATATAGTGAAGAACCTGTTCTAGAATGTTGTAATTAGAAAGTCAACCATCCAAATGTCATTTAAAAGGAATAGGCATGGAAAGAGGAAACACAGGCAGGATTAGACAAAGGGAAGCAAATAGAATTCATTTTTTTCAACAAATATTTATTTGGTTCTTACTATGTGTCAGACACTGGGGAAAGTATAATAAACAAAATATTCCCCTGAAACATATACTCCTAGGGGAAGTCATAATGAACCAGAAATATTTCTACTGGATATTCATAAGGTGGTAAAAAATAGTGAAGAAATAGTTTATCCTGTTTGTTTGTTTTTACCTGGGAAGGCCACAAAACCCAGCTCAGTGTGTTAGCATTGGACCAGATGCTTGAAGAAGCAATCCATGAGAATTAGCAAAGGGAGGGCAATGTGGCACAAGAAGGAAACTGCACAGGATTGGAGCTGCAATAATGCTTGGCACCGTAGGAACCAAGGCTGAGGGTGGGAGAGCTTGAAAAGAGTGATTCAACTCCATGCATTAAAACTTAGGAAGCCTCCGGTAAACAAAATGATTATTGTGTGATTAATAATAATCAATAATGATTATTATTTTCTAAATAATGAAATCTATTTAGAAAACTTTCTCTGGATTATATTTACTCTGGATTAAAAAAGGAGGGGAAGACAGAATAGAACAAAGAAGTGGGAACATCATGTGATCTCAGCAGAAGATTAGGGCCGCCCCTCACGGAGCTCTCAAACTGGGACGGACCTGCTGTAAGTCCTTTATCATAGCAAAAAACATCCATCTCTATGCACATTTATCCACCTGTGCATGGGTTATAGGCTGCTTCATGAAGAAGACATCTCCTTTAAAGAAATAGCTTTCTCCATCTGCAGGCAATTTCCATGAGACAGAGGCTGTAAAGTGAGGGAAACCGTTCCTTGGGTTCTAAAGGGAATAAGCAGTTAATATTAAAGCACCCACCAAACCACGGGTATAAGAGTTAAAGGTTGATACGAGGAATATGTCAGGGACCAGATTAGTTCAAAGTGATGGAGATTTCAGACTTATCAGGAATAGCCACAGGTGGATTTGAAGAAGCATATTTGTAAAGGATCTCGCTAGTCTTTGGTCTAAGATTACACTGTTGGGATGAAGGATATGGATGGAATGCTGAAAATAACATCAGTGCAGAGCTGAGAGGAAGCAAAAATTTCAAAAAGAGAGCAAAAAAGACAAGGGAGAAAAACCACCACAGACTCATTGTTTGATGTCAGTGAGCCCTACCATGGATACAGATTATGGAAAGGAACATACACTTGATCTAACCAAAAAATAAACAAAAAACACTGATCTCTGGAAAACTTTTGTAAATTCATTTAAATAATTTTTTCATGTGAATGAATGAAGCATTCTTGGGTATATCTGAAGCAAGAAAATAAAGAGGATCTGAGTACTTTGAAGGATTTTCATGGAACTTACTTAGATGTTAACTCATGGTAGTGTTCAAGAAAATGAAATTTATCTGAGAGCTGTTTGAAAAATGAATGGAGAATCTGCCTGATTTATAAAACTGATTCTGAGAAGAGGGGACTATCACAAGACTCTGAAGAATTTATGCACAAGTGCATTAGGATTTTGTATGGTTTCAAAGGTTCCAGATAATGCTAATGGCCACTAACTTAGAGAACCATAGATTTGGGGGTAAAATCAGTGCCCATTTATAGTCAGATATTACATGCCACATCTTTGTCTGCTGTCAGCAGGTAGTGGGGTGGGGGGGTTACTTACATGAAAAACTCAAAATCCCTAAGTCACCGAGTGTTCTGAAGAGAAATAGGGAAGAGTAAAATTTTGTGAACTTTTAGCTGGATTTTTCACTGGCATAACCCTAGGGTCTGGAAATTCTACTTAGGGAGGAAGACTAAGCAGATTATGCTTCAAACATTTTCATCAGAGAAAATAAAAAAATAAAGATAAAATTAGCCTACACTATCTTCCCATATGAAATCATTAATGGGATGTGAAACAAAACATTCTCCTTATACATTAATAGAAAAAAAACAAAAATTCAATCATAATTTCTATGGAACAAGACTTGCAGCAAACCATACAGGCGCTCCTCCCTTACTATAATTATAGTAACACACTTCAGAGACCCTGGCAAGGAGCAACAGCGACAGTCCATTTATCTTATTCCTATGAGAAGGTAACCCTTATAACTTGTGGTGTGATGGATCTTAGATTGTACAAAGGTATTTTTTCTGAGGAGGTTGCAAGAAAGCAATGCAACTTCCTTTAATCAATAAGCTCATTTAAAGACAGATCTAACTTTCTGAAAATTTAGGGGGATAAATGGAATCCAATGTCTTTACTGCCTCAGTCCAGCCATCTTTGATAAGTAGGACTGGCAGATACCAAGCTTCTAAGAAAAATGAAATGTGTCAATGAATTATCCATCTGGCTGAAATTTGAAGGCATTGTACAAAACACTAAGGACTGAATAAAAGCATGTTTTGCTTCAAAACTATTTTAATTAGCTAAAAAAAAACTACCCAATAGAAAAGAAATCAAGATGAACACAGACAGCAAGCCATGCTTTCTGCTAATAAATATACTATGCTATATATTAGTAAAATGCTTTTTAAAGAGAAACACTTAATAAAAGTTGAACAATTTAAGCAGTAGGTTAAATTAATAAAGACCATAAAAGGGGAAATGGAAATGACAAAAAAATACCCTTTTTCTCATATTCCAAGAAGCTTTAATTGATCAAATTTTATCACACCTGGATGATTACACAAAAGTGTTCCTATCATCAAATAATCAGTTTAATTATTTGAAAACAAGAATGCCTATTTTCAGCTTTTCCTAAGAAGAAAGAAAATGAAGCCCACAAAACAAAAGGACTAAAACAACTTAAATTGATGCAAGCTGTTTTATGGGTGAGTAATTCCTAGCAGGTAAAGAAAGGTCCTTATGTGAGTAGAGGAAGACTGTAATCCTAAAGAAAAGCAACTGCACAATCAGGATATCCCAAGAGAAAACAAGACAGCATGGAATTAAATGTGTAAGGGCTGCAGCTGCAATATTCCTGTGGAGGCCTCTGAACCTAAGGTAATAAATTTCCTTCCCCAAATATTCAGAGATTCTGAGTATGCTTAAAGGATCTTTCATATGAACTCATATAGAATGGCTTACACAAAGCTTATGACAGGTATTCCATTCACCCCTACCCCCATCTTTGAATAAAGTCATATGTTGGCTAGTAAGGAAATTGGAATTTCAGGTACAACTTCCATGGAAAACAGTATAGAGCATTCTCAGTAAACTTATAATTGAGCTGCCAAATGACCCAGCCAATTCCACTTTTAGGTATCTACCCAGGAACGTAAAAACACTTTCTGAAAAAGACATATGCACCACGATTCTTCGTTACTGCACTCACAGAACAACAGCTGAGATGTGGCATGAACCTAAGTACCCAACAGCAGATGGGCAAAGGATGAATATGTGGTCTGTTTACACGATGGAGTAGGATGCAGTTGCAAATAAACCCCGATAAAATCATGCAAATTTCTGTAAGCAGAAGATATGCAGTGTGAAGTAAACCAGAAGGACAAGACACAGGATGATTTCCCATATCTGTGGTATACAGAATAACTGGATGAGAGAATGCAATGCAATAAAGAGGAAATGCCTAGATGACCACTGACCACAGAGTAGTAGGAGAAGCTGGATATAGAAGAAAAGAAATCAAGTGAGGAAAGGAGGAAAATAGGGAAATAATAGGGGAGTAGGACCAGGGGCTTTGGATATACTGGTAATTTGGGTGAGTGGTATAGCTATACATCCAAACCACAGATTCAACAACACTAAAAACATGAGATACAAATGACAACAACCAAGTTTTAAAATTTGACTGTCAAGGTTAGGTAGGCGGGAATGGGGAAAAGGCAGAAGGAACTTGGGAAGGCTTATGGAGGGAAGATGACACTTCTGATGGGATTGGTGTTAGAAGATTCTAGTCAGTTTTTTTTAAATTTTTTATTTTTACTTAAAGATATAAAAAGTTCATATTTGGTCATACAGTGTAGCAGCACCCATCCGCTATTTTTAAAGAAGAAATTGGAATTCCAGCCCCAAAAAGTCTCTTTTCTGTTCTTTCTTTCCTTCTTATTATTTAACCATCATATGATACAGTTAGAAGGCTGCTCATGGTTGGGTTTCAGTCATGCAATGTTCCAAAAACCCATCCCTCCACCAGTGTACAATTCCCACCACCAATACCCCTCTTTCGCAATTTGGAGGCGACCGCTGGATTAGAGCCATTACCGACTGGATCCCATGGGACGTAAAAAAGACCACATGGCGGCCAACTACAAAATGGTCAGGCTTCTTCGTCAAGACCATGAATGAATGATTTGAGGCTCTTTGTGTTCCTGAAACAACCAGATGCCATTGGGCTACACTGGCACGTAATAGGGTCAAATGGAAATGTTATTGGCGCCCGCCGAGGAATCGAGGAACAACGGGATGTCTAGTGATCTAGTGAATACCCCTCTTTCCCCTCCTGTCACTCTCTCCCCCCTCCAGCCTATCTCTATGGAAGGTTTTTTGCTTCTTTCTCTCTCCCATTGGGCATTATGGTTTACAATACAGGTATTGTAAGGTTATCATGTTTGTTTCTTTACCTGCTTTCAGCATGCAGTTTACAGAGTGATGATTTACAGCTATCTTGGTCAGTCTGATCCCTTCCCTATCCCAGCTGTTTTTCTCCAAGCACTTGAAGCAGGCTTCCACTGTGGACCAAACCTCCTAACCCTTATTTCCACTGTCCTTGGTTTCATATTGTTTTTACATCTCACAAATGAGTGTGATCATTTATGACTGTCCCTCTCCTTTTGGCTCATTTCACTCAGCATGATACTCTCTTCATGTCCATCCACTTATAAGCCGAATTTCATGGCTTCATTTAGGAAACCTACTTAAAAGCCACATTTTTTAACTTTCACTCTGGTTGTAATCCATAACCTAGATAAAAGAAAGAATACTATTCCAAGTAAGTGAAAAGTTATGACAATTTTAAATGGTCTTAAAACAATAACAAAAATGTGTGGGATTATTGCAGAGCAAAATGTATTTATAAAACAGGGCTGGAGCCAGAGCCCAGTGGGCAGGGCGTTTGCCTTGCATGCAGCGGCCTGGCCGGCCTGGGTCCGATCCCAGCATCCCATATGGTCCCCCAAGCACCGCCAGGAGTGATTCCTGAGTGCAGAGCCAGGAATAGCCCCGAGCACCGGTGTGACCCAAAAAAAAAAAAAAAAATAAAATCAAAATATTGCACAGCTTTGTTACAGAATAAAAAATAATAGTGCTAAGCATTCAACTTAAATTTTAAAATAATTGACAATAACATAATCATCAAAACCTAGTAAGAAAAGTATAGAAATTGTAAATTAATAAATTTTAAATCTGGTCCTCTGGAAATAATAAAAAAGACTTTATACTAGAGCTACTCTAGGCAAGAAAAAGCAATTCACAAAATCAGAAAGAGGACTAGAAACTTATCCAGCTATATACAAGAGATTGTTTTCAACTCTAAGAAAACAATCCACACATATAAAATTAGACCGCTGAATAAACAAAAAGCACAATTTCCATGAGACCTAAATATATAAAGTGGAAGAGAAAGGAACTTAATTCAAAAGACTGTTGCACAAGCTTAGCATATAGGACCCCAGGGTCTATCACTATCACTGCATGATCCTGTGAGCACTACTGAGACGCCTCTCTCCATACACACACAAATAAATTAAACTGAACACATCAGTAGAAATGTGGACATGCTAAAAAAGTTAAAGATAAATTTAAACTTCTCAAGCAATTACTTTATAGAGGGACTGATTTTCTCTATTTTGCCCACTGGCCTTGTTTCTATGTGTGGAATTCCTCTGAATGGCAAGTAAATCTGGAAGGTATAGGCAGAGACAATACTACGTTGGCATCAAGCTAAATTCTTCAACTGTGAATGTCATGATCCCATAGGTAGCCTTTAAAAATATTAAAAAAACATAAATTTATTTAGGATTCTTTATCAACAAATGCTCGATTTATAGACCGATTTGATATAGCTTTATACCCAGGGCAGCATAAAATTTACTCAGGTGAAAAGGGGTCATGAGTGGAAAGTATTTCAGAAACCCTGTGTAGATGAGAAAGGATATCATGGGTTTTCTCTAATCATTGCACACACTATTATCAAGCTAGATACAGGATTAGAGCTAGAGACAAGTGGGCACTGAGATATTTGGATACCCAAAGGAGACAAGTTTTATATGTCAAATTCACTAAGGGAATTCCTGCAAGAACTTTTTGGCTCAGAGCTGTGATTGGCCCAAAAGCAGAGGACAGAGCTGAAGATAAAGTGATCCAAGAATTCTCAAAAGGGTGTGTCCACTTCCAAGATTGTAGATAAAGATCACAGTAGATACTAATTATTCCAGAAACAAGGCAAGATTACAAAGAGGTAAATCTGCTGTATTAGGTCTGTGAAAAACTCAATGAAAAGAGTCTTTTTATTCTTCTACCTTGAACCCCTAATGGATGGACATGGAGACTATCATGCTGAGTGAAATTATTCAGAAGGAAAAGGACAGATATAGAATGACTGCATTTATTAAAAGGATATAAATAGAAAACTCACCATTGAATATACACAAAGAGACTTAAGAGATAAACTCTAAATATCTGCAGGGCTAGCCACAATGCGTAAAACAAGAGGGAGAGAGATGCAGAGACAGAGAGAGACAGAGAGAGAGAGAGGGAAACAGGGCTACCTGCTGTTGAGGCAGCCTGGGTGTGGTGGGAGGGGGTGGGGTACATTGGTGGTGGAAATGGGACACTGGTGGAGAGATGGGTGCTGGAATACTGTATTACCAAGAACCAATTGTGAACATCTTTGTAATTGTATGTCTCACGATCACGATCTTCCCGTTGATCATCTATTTGCTAGAGTGGGCACCAGTAATATCACCATATGTCCTGTCTCATGCCAGTAGAGCCAGGGGCATCGGCTTGCTACAGGAACATAAAGAGCCTCAAACCATTATATTAGGTCATGGGAATGACCTAATATAATTGTATGTCTCACGGTGGTATAATAAAAAATTAAAAAAAAAAAAAAACTAACTTCCAGGAAAGGTTAACCTGAATTGGAGAGATGACTCTGCTGAAATTTGTTAGCTCTCAAAACAGTCTCCATCACAGGATCTGGGTGCTTGCTGGTGATCCTGTCAAACCCTGGCCTCCCCACTGCAAAGAAAGCATGAGCAACGGGCAATCATTTCCTCAGCTGTAATGAATAATAGAGATAAAAGGTACAGGAATTAAACCAGTTGAAAGCTAAAATTCTAATTTGCAAATACTGGGGACTTTCTCAAAAAATTTTAGAAAATTTATGTAGCTTTTGGAAAGGTAGAAGAAACAGGCTTGAGATGAGATTTCAGTAGAATCACCCTGACCATCTGAGGATCTTGTCAGGAAGCTGCTGTTGCATGAACCCACAATCACATTGCCTTTGATTTTTCCCACGAAAAGTGGGTGCCAATATTCTACCTGGTTTTCCAACAGTAAGTGCATAGACTCACACATCTACACTTTGGCAGCAAGAGAGGCTTGAAAATATAAAGGGTGGTGGCAGTGATTTTAAATTTTTTATTGCTGTTGAAAAAGCAATATTTTGCAAAGTAGGTAACAATCAACTACAAAATCAAGACTTAGAGCATCCGTGAACAATAACCAGTTGTTGTTTACAGTTATATCCAGTGTAAGTTATTATGAATGTGGACAAGTCATCTCAGTCTCATATGAGAAGTATATAGTAATAGCTTCTCTTAAACGATGTGAAAGTTAAACAAGGAAACATATGCACATTGAGAAGCCAACAAATAATTCTGTGTCAGTTGACAAAAGACATCTGCTCACCCCCCCCCCCCCCCACCCCCCCCCCCCCCCCCCCCCCCCCCCCCCCCCCCCCCCCCCACCCCCCCCCCCCCCCCCCCCCACCCCCAACCCCCACCAACCCCACCCCCCCTAATTGTATATGTAAAACTATTATTGACTCTTTCTGAACATATTCCCATCACAAATACATGGAATTTGAAATGCTATTTTGTATTTCATCCTGGTGTAGGACAAAAACACTACTCCAGATACTTACAGAGAGGAGGACTGTAAAGTCAAATTATCCAACCAATGACTCAGGTAACACCCAGCATAAAGTGAAATTTTACATGCCTTCTCCTTTAATGAATAAGAGCACAATATGTTGAGAAAGGTGTTTGGTTTCTAGTGAATTTAAAATCCATCCAAGAAGTACCACACAATAATGGCAAAGACCAAAACAATCACTAGGCTCTGAGCACATCAGTGTGCAAAGCTCTGACTTGTTCCATTTTTTAATGTTACTACATTCCATAGTATATCAATATTTTTTGGAGAAACAGTATTGATCCTTATTTAACAGAGTGAAAAAATAGGGTACGAAAACATTCAAAGTTTATCCCAAATGAGCAGGTGCTAAAGTGTGAATCAACCTGTAATGGTCTGACCCCCAAAACTTTACTCTTTCTCCTATACCAAAAAATCTATGGATCTAAGCTCCATATCATCTCCAAAGCTTCCGTGGGTTAGCTGTACCTACATTTCCTGGACACATATTTCACCTATGACTTCACTAGACTTATGTGCCAGGATGCAGAAACTTCTCAGCAACCACTTCTTCATTACCCTACTGGCTCTGATTTTCCTGACAATAACTTATGTTTCCTCAACTTGGTCTCTGAGCCTGGTACCACTAATCAGTCCCTCCCATACCATTGATCTACATCATGCTTTTTTTGAGTTCTGTCTGGGTTCTGTTGACCCCTTTGTCTACACCCCTAAACACTCCACAACTAGTTGCTGAAAACAGATGATGGATGGCCTGATCACAAAGGGGCCAAGTTCACATTCAGTGTTTGATGTCATACCTTCCCTGTGTAAGCTCAATCACTCCCCACCAGGCAAGTGTTCAGTTATTCTCCTAGTGGTTTCCAGCTTATTAGAGCTGCTGTGATAGCAGTCTGTGCTTCAGATCATTAGCTACTTGCTCCTTAAATGAAATCCATTAGCTAAATATAACAGGAGCCTTTGGTAGTTTGCACTAATTGTGTTGAGTTGCTTTGTTAAGGTAAATAACAAGAAACTATCAGTGTGTACATATGAAAGCCATAATTTTCCTGTTTGTCCCAGACAGTAAGCACTTTGGCATTGTTTAACAGGCTTATTCAGCTATCAGATAAATGGGATGATTGATCATGGGGCCGTGTACCAACCAGAAGCCTACAATTGGGCAACATTCAATCAAACTCTTCCCTCCTGCCACGAGATAAGGGCTTCTGATTCCCCCAGAGCATAAACTTCAAGTTGGGAATCGGGCCACATCTCTCTTGGGGGGAAGCCATGTTGTAGGGGATGGGTATTATTGTTACAACTCAGCCACATATGTGAATAGCCACTACCCATAAAGAGAAAAAGAACATATGCCTTAGTCCCTCAGCTAGTCTGTGAAAAGATGCTATTAAAAAACTACCTGATCCAGTTCTCTCCACAGAGATGTATACCTATCACCTTTCATACCAATGACTTAATAGATTTTTTAAATTCTTAATCATACAACATCATAAACGGAAACATACAATGAAGACTCAGACTACATAGACTGAGATGTGGGTGTCTGATCAGTACATAGCTCTCTTACACTTTGTAACTGTTTATAACTTTGTATCCATGGATAGTTTAAAAGCTATTATTGGTTGGATAATTCGACTTTACCGCTCTTCTCTCTGTAAGTATCTGGAGTAGTGTTTTTGTCCTACACCAGGATGAAATACAAAATAGCATTTCAAATTCCATGTATTTATGATGGGAATACGTTCAGAAAGAGTCAATAATAGTTTTACATATACAATTAGAGCAGATGTCTTTTGTCAACTGACACAGAATTATTTGTTGGCTTCTCCATGAAAGCACTCCATGGTGTGGATGCAGGGCAGGGGAGAGGGACTCTCATCCATTGTTGGTGGGAGTGCCGATTGATTGGTCCAGCCCCTTTTGGAAAACAATATGGGCATTCCTCCGAAAAATTAGATATTGAGCTCCCATTTGACCCAGCAATAGTACTCCTGGGAATATACCCTAGAGACCGAAAAACACTTCTTTATTCATCACTGCACTATTCACAATAGCTAGAATCTGGAAACAGCCTAAGTGCCCGAGGACAGAGGACTGGCTAAAGAAGCTGTGGTACATCTACATGATGGAATACTATGTAGCTGTCAGAAAAGACGAAATTGTGAAATTTACCTACAAATGGATGGACATGGAGACTATCATGCTGAGTGAAATTAGTCAGAAGGAAAAAGACAGATATAGAATGACTGCATTCATTAATGGGATATAAATATATACCAGTGTTTTACTGAGTGTGGGCAATGGTAATGTCAGACTAGAACTCACCATTGAATATACACAAAGAGACTTACATGATAAACTCTAAATGTTTGCAGGGCTAGCCACAATGTGTAAAAAGAAGGGGAGAGAGATGCAGAGACAGAGAGAGAGAGAGAAGAGAGAGAGAGAGGAAAAGGGTGTACCTGCTACAGAGGAAGCCTGGGGGTGGGCGTGAGGAGGTGTGGGTACACTGGTGGTGGGGATGGGGCACTGGTGAAGGGATGGGCGCTAGTATACTGAATTACCAAGAACCAATTATGAACACCTTTGTAACTGTATGCTTCAATGTGGTATAATAAAAAAATTTTAAAATAAAATAAAAGCACTCCATGAGTCCTATGAGTTTACATGAAATAAAATTGTAGATGTCAAGCTTACCAAAAATTGACACAAAGGTCACAAACCAGTAAGACCATCAGCCTACCATATAGTGTGTTAGCCATTTCATTATCTCTGTCAAAAAAAAACAGTATTTTTAGATAGAAAGAGATATAATTAAATGGCTTATGTTTAATCACAGCATAATCAGAAACATCTTTTTAGTGCCTGTTTAGCCTGATTCCATTTTTGGGTCTGCCATTATCGGACTAGAGAATCTTGTGGTTATGAATAAGAAGAATCCCCCATTTCTCCCTCAGAGTTTTCTACCTATAAGGCTTATTAAAATGTTTCTTGCAAAAAATAAATTAATTAAATAAAATGTTCCTTGCCTTCTGAAATGTCTGTCTTCCATGCACCCATATGATGCATGCACCCACGAATGCATGGATTATGGAGAAATAGTTCCAATACTACTTTAGTTGGGCCTACATTGATAAATAATTCTAGCGACTACAGGTGAAGGGGACACTAGTGAAGTGTCAAGCTTAAAAATGTAATTTTCAGGGCCAGAGCAATAGTACAGTAGGTAGGGCGATTTCCTGGCTGACCCAGGTTCGATTCCTGGCATCGCATAAGGTTCCTCAAGTACCACCCAGGAGTAATTCCTGAACATGGAGCCAGGGATAACCTCCTGGGCATCAGTCAGGGGTGACCCAAAATGCAACTATATATGTGTGTGTATGTGTATAAATAAATTAAAATATTAAAATATTTTTAATTATGTATACATAATTAAAAAATAATTTCCGTGTGCAGAATATAGATGAGAAAGACTGATCATATCCTAATGGAGTTCAATACCACACCTAATTCTAAAACAGGGTTAGGTGCATCCCTATTCTGGGGTCACAAAACCCTTTACTTGAGATATAAAATCGGCTTCCCTCTCTTTTTACTTTATGGGATACCCTTTGCATATATAAGCTCTCTCTCACCCCATATTCTTTAAGTCACTAAATAGAACCATTTTTACTTAAAACAAGTGAAAGACCAGACATTACGCCATAAGTTTAATTTCATTGTGAATATCAACAAACTATTGTTATTTTTATTAGGTGAAATAATGATTGTCAAAGCAGAAGAAAGGTTGTGCTTTCTTGGTTTTTGATCTTGTGTTGGGGCCACACCTAGTGCTGCTCAGGGCTTCCTCCTGGCTCTGTTTTCAGGGACCACCCTAAAATAACTGGAACTATAATGAGTGTTGGGGGATCAAACACAGGTCAACAACATGCAAGGTAAATGTTTGACCTACTCAATGCACTATCATGGTGTCCCCAAAAGATTTGTGCTTGTTCAGAGATGGATAGAAAGGAAATGGAAGTGAGGTGAAGATTTATGATAACTGAAATTTAGTTTAAGTGACAGAGTGAAAGATACAGACACAAACACAAAGTCTGATAATTATTGAATCTTAGTGAGTGAATGTAAGGCTTCATGTGTTTACATTTTAAAAAATATTTTTAAGCATCTTCCTTCAATTCCAGCATGTACATATTTATCTCAACAATCCTTGGAGAGATTAATATCTCATTCAGACATGCAGTGATTCAGAATAAACATGACCAAAATACCCCAGTGAAATGCATATGAAAATCTGAACATGATTTCTAGATGTTTTGAAGTGAATTTCATTTCAGGAGAGCCATGTGTGATGAAGAGACCAATGTACTTAGGGACGTTTCCCTAAAGTTCTTCTGCACAATACCAAACCTACAATAAGTTCCAAGCAAAAAAGGTATTCACTGTCAAGTACACTTAGGAAATAGCTGTGAAGGGGGTGTAATAGGGTGGGGGTTGATGAAGGGTAATCCAGAGAGTTTAGCACTTTAAAGGCTCTACTCAAACCTAGGAGGTCAAATGGGAAAACATCCTATTGTTATAATATATCATCTAACCTTGTACTTTGGAAAGACCAAGAGAGAAGGGAGAGATCCAGACATGATGAAGGGGGAGAGAATACACATCCTTTAACCCCAAAGGGCCTTGGGGATATCAGACATTCTGATGAGCGACTCCCCCATGACTCCAATAGCTGATAAGATCATACATTCTTACTGTGCCCTGCATCTATCTGAGTGGAACAAGCACCAGGCCTTATTGTGACTTCTTGTTCAGTAATTCATCTTCATTATCTAAGAGTAAACTGTCCTTGGGTAAAGTCTTTATCTTGTGTTTATACTGATATAAACTTTATCTGATAATTACCTCTGGCATCATTTTTCACTTAGCTTAATTCATATCTAATTATGGAAGCTCAAGAAATACTTGCTTGATAAACAGATGTACTATTTCATTTAACACTCAGGACAGTTATAAGATATATTCTCCTGTTCTTATTGGTGAGGGTCAGAGACACTGATGAAATTCTTTTCAACACCTTACAACCATAAAGAGGCTTATCTGTCTGGCATTCAAAATCAGTCTTGTTGACTCTTAAACTGCTTACATACTTTCCTTAATGAAGCCAGTAAAACAGAATTGAAGCAATTCTAAGAAGAAAGTAAGGAAAGAGAAAATTAGTAACTTTACAGCGCCAGAAACTTGAAGTCTTTATCTTTACCTAAGTTTTTATTACCAAAAAATAGTACCATGATGTTACAAGTTATCTTATGATACAATGTAAGGAGAGAGACACATCATATTCCAAATCTACACATTAATCTTGAAAAAACATATACAAAAAGCAAAATTGATGAATATCATAGAGAATACAGAGAAATACTTTTTACAAAACTATCCAGGTCACAAGAGCAAAAGACCGAGAAACTGTCTTAGAGCCATGATTAGACAAATATTAGAAATTCTTAGGAATTACAATCTGTATCACTCTTTGGCCTGGTGGCTAAAACCAAGTGTAGAAATTGTAATCAATGTAAGAATATACAGTGTTGTCTGAAATCACCTCTGTATATCTTTCTGGAAAATGATTGGCATCACACTAGATGGGTCAAAGAGCTCTTCTAACACCACCCTGGTAGGTTGGCATGGTAAATATCAATTAATTTGAAAATTTTAAATTTGGGGGGTCTGAGTGTGGAAGGTTCTCCACTTGCAAATAGTTGACCTGGACTTGATCTCCAGTGTCCCTTATGATTCCCTTGCAACCAGAGCAGGAGTTATCCCTGTGCACAAAGTCAGGAATAATCCCTGAGCACAGCCAAGAATTTCCCAAAAAGAAAGCATAAAAAATTAAAATTTTGCACATCTTGGATGGGAGAAAGAGAGTTTTCTCCCCATCCTCCTCCACCACCCATAAAAACAAGTTTTTAGAAATAGTGGCCACTGACGTTGGGCCAACCATTCCTCCACTTCCATGTTGTTGGGTGTGGCTACGAGCTCCCAGCCACCAGAACCAGCAATCCTGGAAGAGAGACAATCCAGACCCACAGCTGCACTGCTTGGCCGTATGCGGAGCAGCTCATGGATTTCCGGAGGGCGGTAAATGGCTCAGCCAACACCTGCTGAGTCAAACATAGCTTCAAGGGTTCACTCACATGTGTCGGGTGGGAGGCCACAATGTTGGACATGGAGAGGGGATTTGGGCTCCTCCTCCCATTCCTCCACCTCAGCGGACGTGACTGTGAGCTCCTAGCAATTAGAGCCAGCAACAACCGGAAGAGAGACACTCCAGACTCACAGATGTGCTGCTGCACGGCTGCTCCACCGTGGTGCGATGGTCATAGACAATAATGGAAGTTAGGAGCAGGTTCTTCCCAAGAAGCCAGAGGAATCCCCACACCATGAGGGCCATTTTCAACATCAGGACTCCGCAGCTTATCAGAGCTTTACCTAAGAGAAAAGGTGATCTCTCCCCATTGCAGTTCATCAGTAAATGCCTGAGATGAGAGCCTACTACTGAGAGTATACCACCCGCATGGCAGAGCCTGGCAAGCTATCGGTGTAGCTATCAGTAACAATTATAGACCTCATTCCCATCACCTGAAGGAATGGTTTGAGGCTCTTCGTGTTCCTGGAGTTAGCAGATGCCCTTGGGCTACACTAGCTGTGACAGGACATATGGAGATGTTTCTGGTGCCCACTCGAGCAATTCAATGAACAATGAGAAGACAAGTGATACAAGTGACGTTGGGCCAAATCAAGTGCTATCCAAAGAAAGGACTCTATAGTCCAGGAGTTAGCTCCTGGTACTATGAAGAGTTATGAAAGAGAAAATGAACAGAGTGGAACCATCTCCAAAGCTTTTTATAGAATGCCAAGACAATGAAAGAAATAAAACGAATAGTTATTCTGAGGAAAATTCACCTGTCAAACAAAGGCTCTCTTGTTCCAGATGTCCAAAGTCACGTCCAAGTCTGCCACTTGCTCTACTCTCTCCAACCCAACACAGTAGTGACTCTCTAGAGTCTCACTTGGTCCTTCATGAAAAGGTTTCTGCTAGAGAAACAGATTCACTTTATTCACAGAATTGAAATAACCCTAGAGTGTGGCAACACAACCATGCTACTCAGAAAAAAAATGAGGTAAACATGAATTCAGAGAGAATTATGAAGAAGCAGATTGAGAACATTTGGAATTGCATTTCAGTCATGTTGATGTGGGTATCAAAAAAAAAAAACATCAACCCTGGGTAGCAGTGCTGGGGTTGAGAACCTGTTTATTTCTGGGTGATGGTGGGTGTATGGTAGGTTCCTAAACAGTGCTCAGAAGGGGCAACTTCTGATGGTACTAGGGCAAACACCCCAGTTGGTTCTATACTGGGGCACAAGTATGGGATGCTTCCAAGGTCTGAGATGCTGGCGGTCACCAGAACCATGCCCAACAGTACTAGAAGCCTATAGAGCTAGACCATATGTTAAGGTAGGGTACAGTAGGGTAACAGCCAGGGATCAAACCAGAGTCATTTTCCTGCCTCCTGTGCAATCTCCCAGTTCCTAGAGCAACTATTTCAAACTCTACCCTCAAATATTATGTATAGATATGTATATATATATATATAGATTGAGTCAAATATAAAATAAAATATATACTGCTTTTATAAGGCACTACCAATACCAAATGAAACTTAAAAGTTCAAATTAAAAAGTTACTCAAGGTTGCAGTGGCTGCTTACACATGAAAATAACCTAGAAACAGTCATTTTAGAACTGAAGCTGAATTCAAGGCAAAATGCATTAAGTACAGGAAAGGTTATTTACACAGAAAGTATAGCCTATAATGAACACCCTAATAATCATAAACCTTGGAAATGAATGAATTACATAGCATCAAAGTGTAGGCCAGAAACCATTAGGAATGCTAGCGAAACTGACAGAAACTATTATAGTAGAAGGCTTTTAGCACTACCAAATGTCACAACACATTAAGATGGCCAAAAGAAGTAAAGAAAATAAACAACATAAGGATGGAGATGTTCTAAACAATATGTCAAAATTGTCATATGTGTTTCTATAGCATGCAATTTTAATAGAAATCTTAACCAGTTCCTCTCTTTCCTTCTTTCCTCACTTTTTAAGAAAGTAAGAAATCTGGAGCAAATAAAAATATATTCAAGTTACTTTAAATTTCTGTAGAATGAGGATACTGTAAATAAGTAATCAAATAAGTAAGGAGAAAAGTGCTTTGAATCTACAGTGGAAGTTGTTTTGGTTGCAGACTCAAGCGGCACCTTTGTCTTTGCCAGAGGCAGAGCCCTGAGCCCTCCGGGTGGTGTTTTAGAAGCTCCTGTGACCCCATTATTTCTATTCTAGTAGCACAGTCTACTTGGCCACCACTAGAGCTTTGCAGCTCTTCCACCTTTGACTGAATCAAAGCATTCCGGCACAAAGAAGTGAGTTTTATTATTATTTTAAATTGATTTATGTGTGCTTCTCCTATTTTTTGAGTTTTATGTGTATCTTAAAGTAATTCTGGAAATTTCTCTCACACATCTTCCCAGATAAAACAATGGAATTTAATTTTGGCATTTTATAAAGAACTATAAAGTCTGAACATTTTCCAAGATCACTTGCAAGTTTGAAGAGGGTTCCTAAAACAACCCTTGGGTTTGATCATTGCTAGAAGGACTTAAGAACTCACCAGCAGTTGTTATAGACATAACTACAGTTTGTTACAGAGACAGGATGCAGGTTTATTTATTCAAAGTTTTAGTTGTTTCTTTGGCTTACATTATAGTAATGGTTTATCATGGGCATAATAGCAATACCAGACCCTTCACCTGTTTCCCTGCCCCAAGCACACCCCTCTTTCTCACCCCACCAACTCAGTTGTATGTCAGCTTTCTCATTATGTTGACTTTGGATCTTTGTTGCTACCTCGATGTATATTTAAGTCCTAAGTATGAGAGAGATCATTCTGCATGTATTCTTTTCATTCTAACTGACTTCACGCAGCATCATATACTCTACTTCTATCAATAATACTGCAAATTGCATGGATTTTGTTCTTTATTAGAGCTACATAAGAACATGGTTTTCTTAGATTTAATAACACATCTAAGAGATTTAGTAATAATATAGCAGTTTTATTCTGTGATATACTGCCCTTACACAGATACACGCGGCAGAGCTGCTACTTGCTCTCCCCTGTGCTCAGCTAATCATGAGGCATCCGGGAGGGAAGGCGGGTTCTAGCCCTGGCCTGCCATCACAATAGAGCCTCCCAAGAAGCCAGAGAAACCCCCACACCACGAAGGCAGTCATTTTTCAAAATTCGGACTCCACAGCTCATTATAGCTCCACTAATCTCTCCCTGTCGCATCAGTAAATGCACAATCTCAGAGCCTACTACTGAGAGTATACCACCCGCATAGCAGAACCTGGAAAGCTACTCGTGTCGTATTTGATATGTCAAATACCAGTAACAATTATAGGCCTCATTCCCATTACCTGAAGGAATGGTTTCAGTCTCTTCGTGTTCCTGGAGCAAGTAGATGCCCTTGGGCTACACTAGCACACAACAGGACATATGGAGATGTTACTGGTGCTCGTTTGAGCAAATCAATGAACAACCAGAAGACAAGTATTCCATTATATATAATATATATTATGCATAATATATATTATATATATAATATATATATATATATATAACCACAACCTTTTTTTCTTCTTGGGTCACACCTGGTAATGCTCAAGGGTCACTCCTGGCCCTTTTGCTCAGGGATTACTCCTGGTGATGCTTGGGGGACCATATGGGATGACAGGGATCGAACCCTACCCACTGTGATATCACTCCAGCCCCTATACCACAACTTCTTGATCTACTCATCTGTAGTTGGCCATTTGGGCTGTTTCCAAACTTTAGCTATTTTTTCTAAGTGCAACAATGAACATAGTTATGCAAATATCCTTTCAAATTCATGTTTTGAGTTTTGGACACAGTGCCATGAAGTGGTATTGCTGAATCATATGGGAGTTCTATTTCTATTTTTTGGACAAATCTACATGTTCCTCTTCATAGATGTTGAACTAGACAACATTCCCACCAACCATGGATAAAGGTTCCTTTCTCACCATATCCCCACCAGCACAGGCTATTTCCAGAAGCTCTGATGTCTGTTCTTTCCACAGGTATGAGCTAATGAATAAAAAAAACATAGGAGAACCAAACTTACTTTGTCTTTTTTCTGGTTCCCCAGAGGGAAAATGTTACTCATTTGGAAATTATGTGCAGAACTCTAGTTATAGAATATTGCCAAGTGGGGAAATGTACTTAAGCTCCATTCTTCATAGTTTTTATTGGGACTCCATCAGGCAGAGTTGGTTGGCTTCCCACCTAACTGAGTCAGTCTAGTGTCTTTGCAGGTGAACTAATACTGCAAATTCCAAATAATCACCCTCTGTTACACTACTTGCTGGTCATTTACTCTTTCAGTCTAAGCCCTTCTCATATGGTGGTCAATTTCTGCCCTAAATCATATTAGTAGGCTATTTGGTATGGATCAAGGCCCCTAAGTGAATTATGGCACATCTAGCAAGTATGATATTCTAAGAACACAAGGTCAGATCTATTAATGAACAAGATTAAATTCTTTACTACATACAGGTATTGCACTCTGAACTTAGGGAAAAATATGTGAAGTACTGAAAAGATAAAGATCAGAAAATCATGGAGTAATAATAGCTCCTAACTTTTTCACATGTGAGACATTTTCTGAGTATTTATCCCCTGTTGGAATGATGCTGGTATTTTCCCCCTTGAGTGAGACATGAGATCATTTGACTATGCTCAATTTTTGTGGATACTTAGGTCTACCCTCTACTGCCTCAAGTTTTAAAAAGAGAAAAATTTGAAGTTTCCTTGTACAAAAGCACAGAACAGCTTCATATCTCTATTATGTGCACAAATTTATAATGATTTGTGCATCTGCTACTAGAATAAATATTCATGAAAGAGTTTAATCTGTTTTGCTCATTACTGTATCTTCAATACTGGGACTACCCAAAACAAAAGAAATAATAAATAAATAAATCTTATTTATTTAGTTGAATAAATGAAATTTATCTAAATAAAGCCTCTACCCCTAAATTTTTTAAAAGTATAGAACATTTCTACCCCAAAGAGATATTGCAAATAATAGCAAAATAATGTAAAATATTCCTAAGTGCTCAGTAAAGACAATATGACTTTCTATCACCATCCTCATCAAAATCAGCAAGGCTGAATGGATCCTAAAAGAAGCCCTGCTTAGGAATGAAATACGCATATGAATGTGTGAGTCTTCTTTGAGCTTTTCACAGTCAGCACCTGAAAGTTTTGGTCAGATCCAGCCAATATATTCCAAGACATCAGAGGGCAAAAGCCCACCATCACAAAACGGATTTTTGTTCATCTTTCACAAACTGTGTTTCAGACAACTCATTTATTTTTAATGTCATTTATTTCCTAAATGTCGAAATGCTTTCATCTATACGTTTGCTTTTATGTTGTTCTTTGAATTATAAATATGTATGATAAACTTATATTAGTTTTACATTTTACAAATTGACATTATTTGAAGCTATAAAGTTTCCTCAATAGCACAGCCTTCACACTTTACCACAGGTTTTGGGGTGATAGATGCTTATCATTGCTTTTTAGTTCATTTTGTAATCTTTACATGATTATGTTTATCTCCCCATATAATCCTGCAATTGATGGTCAATTAACTTTTCAAATAAAATTCCATATTCCTTAGTGGTGATATATTTGAAAGTATTAGTTGAGCTAGGCTTTTTCATAGGAAATTTAAGTCTTATAAGATCTAAAGACCTGAGATTAAGTTGTAAGTAATAAAAAGTACAGCAATCAGAAGCACAGCTACTGGACTGGCATTCTAAATTCCCCTGGAACAACACTGGCATGTCCTTGCTGTAGTTTCCTCCCTCAAAACTTCTTTCTTGCATAGAAACATCACCAGCCTCTTTATACACTGAGTGAGAACCCCAGCCTAGTGCACAGAGGCCACACAGGACTCTGCCCTTCATCCATTCCTAAATTCAACAAAAACACAATTTGCCATTAGCTGTGAAATTGGAAGAGACAACTGTGGCCAGTTAACCAAAACAAATATTCATTTTATGGTTTTACCTGTAAACTATAAATGAAAACCACAGGTAGACTATATTTACCTAAGAACTATAATTTCTCTTTTTTTTTACTGTAGGGCACCCTGGCAGTGCTCACAGTTTACTCCTGGATCTGTACCCAGGACTCACTCCTACTCTGTGCTCATGGGTCATTCCTGGCAGTACTGTGTGTATGTGAGTGGGGGAGTGGGGAGACATTATATGGTGACAGGATTGAACCAAATTTGGCAGTGTGTAAAGCAAGTGCCTTAATCCCTTGTTGGGGAGTGCCACCAGGGTCCCGACAGTGTCGGGAAGCAAGTTCCCTTTTACCTCCAAAGCCGGTGGGGGAATGGATGAAGACTCAGGAATCCGATGCAGTTTTAAAAGGGCTTTACTATCACAGGTTCCAATATACAATCCAAGAGCAGGGAAAACCTCCGGACTCTGGGTTCCCAGCTAAGCCCCAGCCAGGTGTAGGCCAAGATGGCTGCCACCACGTGTTGAGGCCCAACAGAGAATGGAGAGGACAGAGAAGCAAAACACCAAGGGAAGCCGAAATGGCAAAAGGGGGAAAAAAGAGAGAGAGAGAGATGCTTTTTCTTGCATCTTATTTTATAGCTAGAAATCCGCCCAAACTCCCAGCCCAGCCCATTCTGGGCTGGAACTATCTAGAGATGAAAACAGGAAAACAGCTCTATAGGAATGTAGCAACTTCAGGAAACCATCTGGTTGTTTACAAGGACCCAGAGCTAATTAAAATCCTCCTAGAAGAGCTGGGAGAAGCTATAAGCTAAATGTAACTTCCCCTGGCAGGAAGGATCAAATGCCCTCAGGTAATTTCTCCCAGCACCTCACCTAATATCTTGAGCCACGATCTGCCTGAAATTGCCTTTATAGGGTAGAGAAGGGGGTTTCTAAGATGGCATGTCTCTGTACCAAAGACTAATACTAATGCCAGTTAAATATTTCTCCAAGCCTTCACAAGAGTCTCATGTACTTCACGGTAGTTTTGTATTTTAGTTACCTTTGAGTTATCAGGGAGCCATGGTTGCTTGCTTGGAGGCAAACAGCATTTCTCTCTGGTCTAATTACTTAGAGATCCAGCGTGGCCAGGCAAATATGCTGGTAAGATCTAGCTAGTCCCACGATGATTGTGGTAGCATGAGAGAATATTTATACCAGCCAGTACAGAATACATGGTCAGATAAGACTGCCACATTCAGACTACCCCCTATCTATGAAGTGACCTGCAGGAGGCAATGCAGGGCAGATGCAGAGGCCTAGGCTTTTAGGTGTCCTGCAACAATCCCTGTCCAACCTCTCCAACCCAAGTTTATGTTTTAGGTGCATGTTTTACTTTCTATTTTCCACGTTTTTACTGAAGCCCAGTGATTTATAATACTTTTAAAATAGCGCATTTTACGCTGACACCACACCCACACCAGACTGCCCATTTCCTTCCACCAATATCTCAAGATCCCTTCATCTCACTCCTCTAACCCCCAGGTAAGCTAAGTTGTATAGACTAATTCTCCAGTTTCACTGCCTTTGTCATTTGAAAAAAAATAGCATATATTCTATTGCTCTATCCTTTCCATGATGACACTGTATTTCGGAGTTCTTTGTGTCACTTGTATCACTTGTCTTCCTGTTGTTTATTGATTTGCTTAGGTGGGCGCCAGTATAGTCTTCAAGCAAGTTACTTCCTTCTCCAAGTCTCAGCTGTGGACTATATCAGTTCTGTGTGTGTTCACTGACTGAATTTATTAGGTGAAAGATCAGATACAAATACAAAGTCCAGTGCCTCACTCGGGAATCAGGAATCAGAACAGGGTAAAGCTCATCTTGACAAGACGACTTCAATTCCAAAGCAAAAGACCTAGAGATAAATAACAAAAGTGCAAAAGACCTAGAAATAAATAACAAAAGTAGACTATCCCTCACCTTTTTCCCAACTCTATGAACTTGGCATATCAATTAAACTATGTCAATCTCAGCCTTCTCATCTATAAAGTGGCTGTGGCATATATTCCACAGAATCACTTGATGAATATAGAATTTCTATTTTATACTAATTATAGTCTGTTACATATAGTAAGCAATAGCAATAAATATTATCTTTTCAGTATTATTGTAATTTTCATGATGGCAAAACATGGATGAGGTTATTAGGCATCCTCTAATATATTCTTAATTACTGAATATTTGATAATTATGTTTACTTATTATCAACAGTGCTAACAATTGTTTTACCATATTAATTATATAATATTCAATATATAATATATTAATTTATTATAATAATTACTTTGCTAATTAGCAACAGTGTAAATAAACAAACACAATTTAACAGAAAAATGGGAAGCCTGTAGTGAGGTGCTTAGAGGAATGAAAAAATGCTCTTGCTCCCACTGTCTTGTTCACTAAAAATACAATTATACCATAATATTTATGCATGTATTGTATGTAAATAATAAGTCAAATATTTATTAATATGTTATTAATTTAGAAAACATATACAAGATAAATAAAATCAAATCTTATTAATATGCTATTAATTTGGTCTGCTGGATGGAGTTGTGATGAGAGGGAACTCCGATATGGAAAATGGCGGCACCATGGAGTAGGGGTCGTCTGGCTTGTTGTGAGGCTCTGTTGGGGTGCCAGGCCAGGGCGAGAACCTGCCATGCCTCCCAGGCACCTCATGAGCTGCTGGGCACAGGGAGAGCAAGTAGCAGCTCTGCCCCCATGTCTGAGAGTCTCTGGTTCAGCATACCTGGGCAGGATTGAAAAAAAAAAACTGCTGCATGGTAGGTGTCGATGATCCAGGCTGTGATAGTCTGGTCTGCTGGGTGGAGTTGTGACGAGAGGGAAGTCCGGATGTGGAAAATCCAGCAGACCAGACTATCACAGCCCGGATCATCAACACCCACCCTGCAGCAGTTTTTTTTTTTTTCAAATCTGGCCCAGGTTTGCTGAACCAGAGACTCTCAGACATGGGGCAGAGCTGCTACTTGCCTCCCCTGTGCCCAGCTGCTCATGAGGCACCCGGAGGCATGGCGGGGTTCTAGCCTGGCCTGGCACCCCCATCAGAACCTCACAACAAGCCAGACGACTTACTCCTACTGCATGGGGGCCGCCATTTTCCACATCCGACTTCCTCTCTTCACAACTCCACCCAAAAGACCAGACTATCACAGCCTGCTCGTGGCCGCTAGCGGCCACGTGGTTCATCAATAAATACTTTATTTAGAGGTGACTACAAGAGTATGCTACCCGCACACAGCAAGCCTGGCAAGCTGTTCGTGTCGTATTGATATGCCAAATACCAGTAACATTTATACTTGGTCATTCCCATGACCTAATATAATGGTTTGAGGCTCTTTATGTTCCTGGAGAAAGCAGATGCCTTTGGTTCTACTAGCATGAGACAGGACATATGGAGATATTACTGGTGCCCACTCTAGCAAATAGATGATGAACGGGAATCTAGTGATCTATTGATGCTATTAATTTAGAAAAATATATATAAGAATTTAGTAATTACTTTCATATTTGGAAGAATATCTTTAGGGTTCCAGAACCTAAGTTTCTCAAAGCTTTTAATTTGACTTGCAAGTGTAAATGCATGTAATAATCTCCTAGTATGGCACTAGAATGTCCTGTGCTCTTTAAACTTATTTACGTATGCACAGTTCTGAGACCAGATCTTAATGTAGATGATGTCTTCCTGCTTATGTCTAATCCATGTCCTTTTCTGGCAACAATTTTCTGCCCTTCTGTTTGGCTGGATCATGGTCCCTAAGAATTCTGGTAGGATTTCTACCTTACAAGCAATTTCTTTGACACACAAGTCTGTTTCTGAAAACTAGGAACTCACAAGCACAGCTGGCTCTCAAATTGAACTTTACCTTAAAATATACTTGAAGAATATTTCACTAATTTGCCAACATAAAAAGTAGATTTCTCTTAATTAGAAAAGCTCACAGAGGTGCTTCTGGTGGGGTGCCCTAATATAATCTACAAAATTTAGAAAATTGGGCTTGGTTCTGCAGATGGATATGATTTAATGTTAGTTTGCACACACACATGCACACATACCCTTTAATGTCAAAAATATTAGATATATTTAGATATTTTGACATAGTAATTATATTCTAAGCTCTGTATCCTTCAGATAGTTTTAAGAACAGAAAAGAGTATTCTTGAAGATAAGTTTATCTTATATATAAAATAAACATTATAAACCTAAGTGTTATATGGGAGAAGAATTGATAAATAATTTATATTATTTTCATCTTTTGGAAAAATATATAGCCATTAAGTTATTTATAAAAATTTTGTAATAGAACATATCATGAAATAAAATACAGACAAAATTGGAATTATAGGAGCCAGGAAAATATATCAAAGGGTTGGAGTGCATGTCTTTTGTTCATGAGGCCCTGAATTTAATCCCTGAACATCATTGGGCCACCAGAGGACTGCTAAGTGTGACTCTTGTGGTCTCCAGCACCACTGGGCATCAGCAGCACTATATCACTGGGTCCAAGCACCAAACCAAGCAACTAGCATTTCCGGGTGAGTCTCATGGGGATGGTCCTCAGGTTTCTAAATCTTTCTTGGGAACACTGTTCCCAAAGGACTGTATTCACTTGATCACTTGAATCCCGTTATTCATAGATTTGCTCGAGCGGGTGCCAGTAACATTTCCATTGGACCCTATCACGTGCCAATGTAGCCCAATGGCATCTGGAAGGACTATATTATGAATAAGTAACTAGGTGGAGTGGAGAAACAGATATTTGGTTCAAATGTCACTAATGCTAACATTTTTGTTTCTTTGCTTTTATTTTTTATTATTATAACACTATGAGATCGACATTTACAAAACTGTTCATGATTAAGTCTCAGTTAATGCTAACTTTTGGATAATAAGATCCACAAATAAAATTTTCTTTTATTTCTTGTTCTATTTTATAATGTTGTAAAGTGTAATTTATTAATGGAACAATAGTTTTTACTTTTAGAAATAAGAGCCACAGCAGAGCCTGGCAAGCTACCCGTGGTGTATTCGATATGCCAAAACAGTAACAATAATGAACCTCATTCCCAAGGAATGGAAATGTTACTGGTGCCCGCTCGAGCAGATTGATGAACAACAGGATGACAAGTGACAAGTTAAAGTTCAGGAACTAAAAAAAAAAGAAAAAGCACGGATTTTTTCACATCTTTCTTCCCATTTCCTTAAAGATTCCAACACCAGGGGCTGGAGCAATAGCAGAGCTAGTAGAGTACTTGCACACAGTCAACCAATTTTTTCTTCCCTGTCACCCATAAGGTCCCACCCAAGCCCTACTGCCAGGAGTAATACTACCTAAGTGTAGAGCAAGGAAGAAGTTCAAGCACCACTTCCAGGTGGAAGGAAGAGGAGGTGGAGGGGGAGGGAGAAGGAGAGAAGAAGAGAAGAATAAGGAGATAAATGAAAGGGGAAGGAGAGGGGGAACAAAAATAGGAAGAGAAAGAGGAGGAGAAGGAAAAGGAGAATGGAAAGAGAAGAGAAAAAAGAAGAGAAAAAGGAGAACTAAGTAGTAGAAAAAGAAAGAATAAAGGAAGAGGAAGAGGGAAGAAGAGAAGAAAGAAGAGGATGAAGAAGAGTAGGAGGGAAGAGGAGGAAGAGGAACAAGAAGAAGTAGAAGAAGCAGAAGCAGAAGCAGAAGCAGCAGAAGCAGCAGCAAAAAGCAGGAGGAAGCAGAAGCAGAGGAGAAGTAGGAGAGGAGAAATGAGGGGGGTGGGAGGAGGAGGAGGAGAAAAGAGGAGGAGGAAGAGGAGGAGAAGGAGAAGAAAAGAGAGGAGAGGAGGAGGGGAGGAGAGGGGAGGAGGGGAGGGAGGATTTAAAGTAATATTTGAACAATTCAAAGAATGAAAATATTAATATCCTCTGAATCAACTCCCACTGTTGTCCCACAGATTCAAGTTCCAGAAAATCCAATATTTATCACACATTTGCCTCTACTTCCCTAGTTAAATGCATTCTCTTGGACCTAGCTCACATTTCCACAAATTGTCTATTTCTAGCAATTTGGTTTACTATCACTGGTTCAGGGGACAATTCAGAGCAGACTTTGGCAGGCTCCTGTGATAGCAACTCTGCCCTGTTGGCTCCTTATGGAAGCCACCTGCTTTGCCAGCAAGATATTACTTATGGGCGCTCAGGGAGAACACAATTGCTGTCAAAGTTTCCACTGGACCCTCCTGTGCCTGGCACTGTAAATTTTACTGGGATGCTCTATCCATATTGGACATATAATCTGTGCACTCAAAAGCATTCAGCTTCCTCCCATCCAACATTTGTCTAGTAAACATTACTAAGAACTTGAAGTAAAGAGAATTTCACTAATAAGATCCCATTCTAAAATATTATTTTAGCCTCACTCCTTCAAGAACAATATGCTCTCAAACCAGAACTCCAGAATCAATCTACAGCTCCCAAAAGCCCAGAATCTCAACACTGCTGAATGACTTCAGGAGAAGCCCACTGGCCGCAGGAGTGACATGAAAGATTTTATGAAGACTAAGTAAAGGCGTTTTCCTATCCAGGTTCTTGCTCAATCAAGGCTACTTCCTTTTTTCAAGGCAAACTTCAGAAAAGAAAAGGTGAGAGGACCATTTTTCCACAGTTTTATATTCTTCTCTCTCCAGGTTCCCAAATATCAGAGAGTAGTTTTACAGGTCTAAGTCCCTATAAACTCCCTCACATTTGTAATTGGTTTTGTGAAAAGGGCCAACTATAGCACATGCATCACAGGGCTCCAGGAAATTTTAGCCCCAAAGACCCTCAAGACATTGTGCAAATACTTTTAATTCCATGCAGGTCAGGTGCCTTATATCTCATAAGGTGAATTAAAATATATCTCAAAAAATACTCCCATTGAACACATTAATTTATCTTAAAATTGTTGAAAAATACCATCCAGGTCTCAGTTCAAGTGAAAGATTACAATGGACACACACACACACACATATATACACACACATGTTAATTCACTTCCTAATTACTCACCCCACCCTCAGGCCCTCAAGCCCATAACCTTTTTGGATTTTATTTAAATTGCTGATAAACCTATCTGATTACTTATACTGTCTGCCTTGCAGCCCTATAAGCCTGTAAAGCAAGGAATTCTCTCTGTTCTTGTCAAACACTATATGTAGTACCCAGATAATTTCCTGCAATAAGGGTTATTAGAAAAACCCTAAGCACCCATTGGATGTATACTTTGACTTAAATGATCTCGGGTCTGAGAGGGCAGCACTGACTCTTTTCTGCTCCTTTCTGTGGGACAGGGTGTCAATAAAGTCAGGGGTGTCAAGCACTGATGTCTATCTGTGATGAGTCATTTTACATGTCAAGTCAACTTGA